>JXCR01146340.1:122403-136457 GCA_002079205.1 Phalaenopsis hybrid cultivar
CGGATATGCTTAATCAAAAATTGGCTTCACTGGACCTACCTAAAGGGAAAACCTAAATACATTCTTGAACTTATATTTATGGATGCATCTTTATGAAGTTCCTATCATTTGAATATTCTAAGTGACTTAATATTGCAACATATAGTCATGAAAACCTAAATACATTCCTGAACTTATATTTATGGATTAGATCTTTTACTAGTAGTGTTCTCATGAGTTCTTATCTTTTTAAATGTTATAAATGACATAATATTGCAACATATAGTCATTCTTGAAATGAATAGAAGACTAGAACTCTTAAACTTGATGACTAGATAATCTTGTGGCTAGAGAGTTAATTCAATTACTTGAATTTTTTCTGAAAATCTCACAATGATATTTATTTAAATCAAACTTATAGTATTTCTGAATAAAAACTTTACTACAGTATATCATAACTTTTATGTAGTACTAAAATTACTTGAGGACAAGTAATAGTTAAGTTTGGGGGACTTTGACTAGAGGAAAATATGTTGAGATTTTCATATCTATTTTATACTGTTTTTGATGATATTGCACTTTAAAGAAAGATATTTTTGATGTTTTGTTGCAAGAATGATGAATTAGGGTCATTGGAGCAAAAAGAAGCAAAAATGAGCGAATTTGGAGCGAAAAAGACCAAAATGTGAAGAATTGAACTAGGGCGCCGACGACGCCATCGACCCGCCGACGGCGAGAGTTTCCCAAGACTCCAGAATTAATTCATTAAGAAGGTCCGCCGACGGCGCCCTCAAGACCGCCGACGGCAAGCTCGACGGTTATGCCCAATCAAGCTTTGGATAAGGCTCAATTTTGAAGGGAAGCTTAGGCAACTCTTGTGAAAGCTCATCCAAAACTTTAAAAACTAGTTTGGCCTAAAATTAGAAAAGAAGGAAGGAGCCTAGAAGTCTTGGAGAGTTCCTGGAGGTTAGAAAGGTTCCAATAGCGTGTAAAAATTGTGAGGAATTGTTCAAGAGATTGTAAGAGTGGAGGGAAAGTGAGAGATTTCTTCCTCCTTGCTCCATCGAAGAGGAATTTTGTGTGTTGTAAAGAAAGGAAGAGATTCAGAGGAACTTTGAGGAGTTTTGGGAGAAATTAGAGATAAGTTTATTTATTATTGTAGTTTCTATGACTTTGATTTTATATAGGTGAAATTAGAGATAAGTTATTTACTTGTTGTAGTTTGTATGACTTTGATTTTATATATGAAGTCTTCTGAGTTTTGTTGTGATGTTGTTGTAGTTTGTATGACTTTGATTTTATATATGAATTCTGAGTTTTGTTGTGTTTTTCCTTGTGTGTTTTAAAGAAATGAAGAGATTCAGAGGAACTTCAAGGAGTGTTCTTGGGGAGAAATTAGAGATAAGTTATTTACATTGTAGTTTGTATGACTTTGATTTTATATATGAATTCCGAGTTTTGTTGTGTGTTCCCCATGAGATAAGTTTGTATAACTTTGCTTTTATATATAAGTTCTAAGTTTTGTCGTATCTTCTCCATGAGTATTGTATGACATTGATTTTATATACCAATTCTGAGTTTTGTTGTGTTTTTCCCATGAGATCTGAGTAGTTTTCTCTGTCTTTCTCCTTTCTTCGAGATTGGTGAAATGGTGGTTTGAATTGGTGAAGCCATGAAAATGTTTAAGAAATTGCGATGATATTTTCACTTTGATCTTAATTTACTTTCAATCTGGCCAATTTATTTGTTAAAATATGTTGAGTTTTACAACTACTTTGATCTTAATTTACTTTCAATCTAGCCAATTGATTTGTTAAAATATGTTGAGTTTTACAACTAAAGAAAAGATTACATCCAAGATTCAGGGAGGTTAAGCCCTTGGAAGTTGGGTGCAAATAAATAGGGAAATAATATTATCGGGCATAGATTTGGAAACCTTGGAAGTTGGGTGCAAATAAATAGGAAAATAATATTATCGGGCGTAGAATTGGAGATTGCTTTGAAAGTTGGGTACAAATAAATAAGAAAATAATATTATCGGGCGTAGAATTGGAGATTTTAGAGTGACAGGCTAAAATCCTCAATNTTTGATAAGGAGAAGGATGTTTTCTTATATATTGAATATCACATTTAAACATTCATTAGTATCATTAGTTATTTAATAGTTATTAAAATTACATAATTATTTCAATTGTCTATTAGTAACAGATAAGCAAATTGAACTTCGTTGTTGTGATTAAAGTATTGCTTTTCTAAAATCTTACTTCGTAGTTCTAAACTTACTCCCTATGGGATCGATATCTAGGACTCCATTAGAGTCCTATATTACTTAAGCGATACGTATACTTGCATTGATAAGTGTGACTTTACAATTATTGAATATTTAATTCATCCATATTTATCGAATCTATAATTATTATTAAGGATTTGGTACAGTTGCTGAGGAAGTATATCTTTTAGCAGCAGTATTAAATACTTATATTATAAAGTCGCGGTCACCTAGTCATTATAAGACAACTCTCTCTAATCTTCTTTGCACAGGGGCTCAATAAAAGAATAAGATTTTTGTGCTAGGTATTTCACTTTGTATTTAAAAAGGGGCATTTACATGCTAAGTTTACAATTCTTATGTATATATGTATCTCAAATCTAAACTTCCATATTTACACACACAAGGATAATCACATACATAGTTACAAAATATTGTTATTTATAGAATCTAACACCCAAGTGCTAATTTTTAAACTACAAAATCAATGTATTAAAATTCACACATGCCACGATCAAGCTAATGAGAATTCTAAAAAATGAAAAATATAAGTGAAATTTTCATATTTGTGTAAGAATTTTAGGGCGGTGTTTGTTTGCAACAAAGATTTACTTTAAATGGGATTTATCAAATCTGATAAATTTGAATTTATCAAATCTAGTGATGGATTTGATTGAAGGACAACGAAGACGAAGTAAATCTGCCTGATTATGGTGTTTAGTAAATCTGGGATTGCACTGTGAAATAAACAAAGCGTGAGAAAAAAAAGACAAAATTCAAGAAAATTTGATTTAACAAAGAGTTGAATTTAATTTTCATTTTTTTGGTGTTTGCCTGGACTTAAGTTAAAACCGTTGTGAAATCCTATTTATAGTATCCTACCTTACACCATCTAAATATAGATGAAATTGTGTGCTAAATTTGTAAAAACCAATGTTTCGGGTTCTATACATGTAAATAGCCCTGAAAAAAAAATTTGTGCTAGGCATTAAAATTTAATTCATATACATGAACAAACCTAACAGACGAGCCATAAGCATGTACCAATCAAATACATCATCTAAAACATAGAATCCAAATGGAAAAAAATTCAATTTTCCCCAAACAAAAAAACTTGAAATGCAAAAAACTAATCGTTTAGCTTAAATGAAACATAGAGGAATTAAATGTAAAAGTGGTGCACTCTACGTGAAATAGAATTGAAGGATTGTGGGGAGTTTCCAGAGACTGAACGCACGCAGGAAAGAATGAAACGAGGACTTTCGATTAGTGTATAAAGAGATCTTCTGATAGTTTTTTGACATTATCTTACTGTTGGTTTTAAAAAACTTAATAACAGACGACTACAACTGTTAGTTATTATCAAATAATCATGTTATTATAAAATGAGAACCCACATGTGAATGTTCCTTCGACTAAAGAATGTCAGTTTATAAAGTGATATGAACTGATAGATTACACCATTGGATATGAATAATAGACCGTCAGAAAAAGCATTTTTCTGACAACCTACAGATTAAACAGTTCGAAAACCATAAGTTAAATAAACCATTGAGAAGCCGTTAAAAAGTTTGCAAAAAAATCTGACGAAGAAATGGTTGTCGGTTTTTTCGTCGATTTTAACATGTTTTCTTGTACTTAAGTAAATGGATGCAATTTCATCATGTGTTTTTCATGCAAATTAGATTCAAAAAATTTTTTAAGACATTAAGTTTATCACAAGAAAAAATAATCTAAATTTGGATTGGTAACAAGCCTAGAATAGCACTTACTAATAATCTATTTTTCCATGATAGAAGTAAACATATTAACATATACTATTGCTACATCAATGAATTTACTACAAGAATTGAGGGGCCAGTGGAATAAGCAAATTCAAGAGCAAATTGCAAAATTTACCAAGTCACTCAAATTTAAAGTATTTATTAAGATGTGAAGTTTGCTTAGAGTTGCAAAATCATATTTAAGGGAGAGTGTTGAAAATTAAAATTGATTTGGCTCATATTTATTTGAGCTTTGGTTGTTTAAAGATGAGCCCATAATATAGATAGATTCTTTGAGGAATCTAAACCTACTTTTGGATAAATCTTTAGAAAAATTCTGAATAGCATATAATGTATATTCTAGCTGAAGATAGAGAAAATCTAGAAAGTTAATTGTAGCCATAGGTTACAAATGTGTTAGCATAATGTTAAAGAAGGTAGCACTAATATAAGCAGTAATATCCTTAAATTTAACAACTTTTGAGAAAATAGGTTGAATGTCTTTTATTTTGGTTTCATTCCAGCAAATAATAATATGTACAATCTCTTCTAGGCAACCTAATAAATATTCTTACTTTAAATATATTCAGCTATAAGGAAAGAATATGTACAATTAACAAGAGAGGTAAAATAAAAGAGTGAAATTGGAAACATTTTAAATAAGGAAACTCCTATTTAAACTTCCTTATTTCTGATATTCTTGATTGATACCCCCTCAAATTGATGTTGACTGATCAAGAAGCTAATGAGAAACTGATGACGCTGCCGGGAAAAAACATTAGTAAATATATCAGCCTTTTGAAGATCCGAAGAGATATGAGGAAAAGAAATTAACACCATTATCATGAGCTTCTCGAATAGAATGACAGTCCACTTCAATGTGTTTTGTGCATTGATGAAAGATAGGATTAACAGTAAGGAAAGACAGGATTAGTTGTAATATGGATAGCACTAGTATTATCTCCATAAAGAGAAGTAGACTCAAGTTGAGAAAAACCAAGCTCAGCCTGCAAACACTGAAGCCAAATGTTGTCAGAATAAGCAGAGGACTTAACTTGATAGAAGACTTAGATACTCGATCTTATTTCTTACTCTTCCAAGAAATTAAAAAGTTGCTAAGAAACATACACCAACCAGTAATAGATCGACGTGTATCTGAACAACCAGCTCAATCAACATCACTATATGTTGTTAAGTGAATAGGAAATTCCATAGAGAAGAATAAACCACGATGAGAAGTACCTTTCAAATACCTAACAATACATCAAACTGTAGCTAAATGAAGATGTGTCTTATTGCATAGTAAATGAAATATTAAGACGTGTAATAGTAAGATAATTGAGAATCCCAAAAAGTTGTCAATAAAGCAATAGATCAAATTAAAAGTCTTCATCTTTTTGTTGATATTTAACATTCACTTCCAAAGAAGTATCAATAGGACGTCCCTTTTGGAGACTAGCCAAAGCAATGAGTTCTTTAGTATAGTTATGTTGAAGAAGAAAAATACCAGTGGGAGAAGAGTGAACCTCTAAACCTAAGAAATAGTTAAAGTCCCCAAATCCTTCACATGAAAAGAACCCTGAAGATGATCTTGTAACTGAGACATCAATTGAGTATCAGATCAGGTGATGACAATATCATCAACATAGACTAATTACTAAACAATTCCATTATCATTCTTGCAAAGAAATAATGAAGAATCATACTGACATTGAATAAAAGAGAAGCTAAGAAGAGTATTGCAAAAATTTTCAAATCAGGCTCGTGGAACTTGTCTCAAACCCTATAGCGAGCTTTTGAGTTTACAAACTTCATGTGAGGTGTGGAAAAAAAGCCAGGCGGAGGAGTCATATAAATATCTCCCTTGAGGTCCCCGTGCAAAAATGCATTCTTAACATACATATGTCATAATCACCAGCCTTTAGACGCAACAATAGATAGAACAAGTCAGACAGTTGTCATCTTAGCCACATGTGCAAAGGTCTATTCATAACCAATCTCATGTTATCAATTGTCAATAACTACCAATATTGCCTTATATATATCAAGGGAACCATCAGATTTGAGCTTAAGAAAATAAACCCATTTACAATCAATGGGTTTAACACCTGTGGGACATGAAACAATATCCTAAGTGTGATTGTTTTATCCAAAAAGTCTATTTAGCAACCTGAAAATAAGAGGTTGGAACTGTAATAATAGTTAAAATTCTAGAATTGTCATATCTAACTAGATAATGATTGTGTCGAGTTTATCGTCGAAGAATCATTGGAGCATTTTCAGGAGCATAATTGGGGAGGACTAAAGATGAAGGAGGCAGATGTCATGTGTAGACCAACCTAGGCTTGAACCATTTATCAAAATAAGAATTATCAAAGTGAGGAAGTACAAGAGTATCAAATGTCCAAAGAGGATGTTCAAAATAGTATTCTTGTTCAAAGAAAATCACATCTCAAGAGACACGTCATCAATTATTAATTAAATCATAACACAAAACCTTTATGAATAGGATTGTAACCTATAAAGACACATCAAACACACTAGGCTGTCAACTCATGACGTTCAAGAGCAGGTAAATGAACAAAATAAATACATCTAAAAGTATGTAGAATATGATAATTAGGATGTTTACCAAACATTTGATAGTAAGGAGAATCAAACTTCAATTGTTGAGATGGTAAATGAATAATAAGATAAACTGCAGAAGCTAAAGCTTATGTACAAAACTTAGCCAAAACAAAAGATTCTAACAATAGTGTGTCGATTTATTCATTTGACAACTACATCCTGTTGAGGTGTATTGATACACCAAAAATATATGCATTTTTAGACCCATATTTTATACTCATTTTTTGTGATATTACTTTAATGAAAAGTATTTTTATGTTTTCTTGCAAGTTATTGATTTTTAGGACTTGAAGCAAAAAGGAAGCAAAAAAGATGGAATTTAAAGTAAAAATGACATTTTTGAAGAAATATTCAGTACCGACAACGCCAGGAGCACTGCCTACGGTGCAAACATATGGAACGGTTGATGGATTTTACTCAGCACTAATCGCACCAGAAGCAGTGACGACGATGTCATTTGACAAAGAGTAGCAAAATTAAATACGGGACACTGGCACCGACGGCGCCAATGTCGGTTCAGACCCTATTTCTAGAAGATTCAACAAATTTGGACTCTTTTTGAAGGGTTTTTGGATGCACCTATTGGAGAACCGAATCTAAGCTCTATTTGGGGCCGAAATTGATCAGAAAGGTGCTCCTCTTCATTCTTCCTTGCTCATTTTTGCCACACCTCGCTTCCATACACTTTTTCCATCTTCATTCCACCACCATTCAGGAGTCTATTAGTAATTTTTCTTTAAGAGTTTAGAGTTTTTGTGGTGAGATTAAATGTTAAATCTTCTCTGAGAGTGTTAGAGAAGGAGAAAAGTGAGATATTTTTTCTTTCTGCATTTCCTAGGAGAGGTTACAAGGGATTTGCTTTGAGAAAGAGTTTCTGATAAGTGTTGTTTGTTTATTAGTGTTGTATGAACTTTATTTTATAAATAAAATTTATGTTTTGTTATATTTTATCTCATGAAGTCTGAGTAGTCTTCTTTATCTTTCTCCATACTCTGAGATATGGTGAAATGAAGAGATAATATGGATATGCCAATATTAAAATATAAAATAAATTGTGATGATTTTTCAACTTCGAACTTAATTTACTTTTTGATTTGGTCAATTGAATTGTTAAAATGTGTTGTGAAATATATATTCCGGGAAATGGAGTATGAGTTCTACAACAGAGTGAGGATCACATTTGATTCCATGAAGGAGAATTTTGTTCATGGAATTAAGTGCAAATAAATAGTAAAATATACGTTGTTGGGTGTAGAATTGGAGATTTTAGGGTGACAGACTAAAATCCCCAATTCATACTTAGTGTTTAAAAACTAAAGCGAGAGTTAGTCTTCAGGTGAAGGGAAGTGGGAGCTCTGGAGTGGGAGCCAGTGTCCTCCTAGCCTAGCCACAGATTTAGGGACTAAACCTGAGATTAGCCAATGATTTTCTATAACATTGTATCAGTGTAAAGAATTAAAACTACTTCTATTTGGCACAATACATATTAAAACCATTTATATCATCTCATTTTGCCAAAATCTCATTGTAGTGGGAAGGATGTTTTTTCACATAAGAAATCTTCATCACAAAAACATAGTTTAGTAGTTACTGTTTAAACTTTGCACTTTAGTTTTGCTAATAATTAAATAATTTAGTTTTGATAATATCTTAGCATTCTAGTGACAGTAATTTTGTTTCACTTTTTGTGAATTTCCTAGTAAATTTATCACTTCAAATTTAAACCTTCCCTGTGGGATCAATATTTGGGGCTTAAATATAAAGTCATTTATTACTTGATAATGATATGTATACTTGCATAGAATCCCAACATTAATTAAATAAATTTCTTAATCATAAATATTTCATCAAGCTTTTGGCGTCATTGCATAGCGCAGCCAAACTTATATAAATTTTACACAACTATAATTCTCGGAATTAAGTTTTTGGCACAGTTGTGAGGGAAAGTAACGGTAAATTAAATAGATTTGGTAAATTAGGAAATTTAGAGATAAAAATATACAAAATACAAAATATCAAAAAATTAAAAAATAAAAACTCCAAAAATAAATAACCATATATTTAAGAGTATTTTTAAGAAATTTTTCTTTGCTTACTATATTTGTTTATGTGAAATATTGGATCTGAAGGTTTAGTACCTTACGATTCAGAATTAGAATGCACTATAAAAAAAATTCGAAAATAAAAAAAAGAAATTAAAATTTTTAACAAAATGACGAATAACTTGGATAATCAAATAAATGAAAATTGATAAAGACTTTTAAAAGATTATGCTAATCTGATATCATATGAACTTCACTTGACTATTCAAAATCTTGATGTTGCTGCTAATTCATTTGAGCTTAAATATGTTATTATCCAAATGGTACAAAATAATTAGTTTGGAGGAACACTTACTGAAGATCCTAACTTACATCTTGCTAGTTTTCTTGAAATTTATGCAACTTTTAAATATGACGGAGTGTCTAATGATGTTGTTAGGATTAAAATTTTTCCTTTTTCATTAAGGGATAAAGCCAAAGCTTGGTTAAAATCATTAGCACCTAGATCTATCAGAACTTGGGGAGAACTATCACAAAAATTCTTGGCTAAATATTTTCCACCCTCGAAAACTGCTAAGCTTAGAAATGATATTACATCTTTTTGTCAGTTTGAAGGGGAATCAATATATGAAGCCTGGGAAAGATTTAAAGATCTTCTTAGAAAATGTCAACAGCATGCTTTACCAGATTGGTTAATAATTCAAACATTTTACAATAGATTAGTGAGATCACTTAGATCTATTATAGATGCTACTATAGGTGGATCACTAATTTCCAAACCTTTTGATGAAGCATACTCTTTAATCGAAGAAATGACTACTAACAATTTTCAAAGGCCCTCTGAAAGGGTAAATCCTAAGAAAGTAACTAGTATTCATGATTCTGATGCAATGTCTATTTTAGCATCTCAAATTGCTGCTATTTTGAAAAAGATTGATCAAATTGGAGTGAACTATTCTCAAATATCCCCAGTATTAGAGGAAAATTCGCTAAGGCAGATAATCTATACTCAATCATCTTATGAAACTTTAAATGATATAAATAATCGAAATAACAATCCCTATTCTAATTATTATAACCTTAGATAGAAAAATCACCCTAATTTTAGTTAGAATAATTATAACAATTCGGCGAATCCCTCCGGAAATTTGAAACCAAGGAAATCATAATTTTTTACCTTATTATCCTCCTGGATTTAACTCTAACCCTAACCCACAAATTAAGGAAAAGAAGTTGACAATGGAAGAAGTAATGTTGAACATAAGAAATCAAATACAGAATCAAGGAGTTTCTATTATAAAAATTGAAAATTAATTAGGACATATTGCTACTGCACTCAGTAACAGACCATCTGGAATTCTTCCGAGTACTGTGAAAGTTAATCAAAAAGATCAAAATAAGGAGCAAATTAAAGTTATTCAATTACGAAGTGGAAAAGAAGTTGAAACAAGAGTCCAAAGAGAAACTGAAGTTGATAAAGAGAAGGAAGAAATGGAAAGTGACCAAAATGAAAATGAACAAACACAAGGTTCTTTAGAAAAACCATTACCTTCATTTCCTCAAAAACCGAAGCAGAAGAATAAAGATAAACAATTTACAAAATTTTTGGAAATCCTTAATAAGTTAACGAGAAATGTTCCTTTTGTTGAAGCTTTGGAACAAATGTCAAGTAATGTGAAATTTATGAAGGATATACTAAACTAGAAAAGGAAATTTACAGATTATGAGACAGTTGCACTCAGCGAAGAGTGTAGTGCTATTATTCAGAAAACGTTCTCTAAAAAATTAAAAGATCATGGTAGTTTTACTATTCCTTGTGCTATTGGTGAAAAGTTTTTTGGAAAAGCTTTATGTGATTTAGGAGCAAGTATCAATCTTATGCCTCTATCGATCTTTAAACATTTAGATTTGGGAGGGATTTCCCTTACTAATGTAACTCTCCAGTTAGTTGATCGATCAATAACTTATCTGAAAGGAGTTATAGAAGATGTATTAGTAAAAGTGGATAAATTTATTTTCCCTATAGACTTTATAGTATAGATATGGGGAAAGCTAAAGAGATTCTTATTATTTCGGGGAGACCATTTCTTGTAATAGGGAGAGATGTGATAGATGTGCAAAAAGGAGAATTAATAATGAGGCTTAATGACCAAGAAGTAGCATTTAATATAGCAAAAGCTATGAAATATCCTACAATAGAAAAAGACAATGAATGTTTCAGGATGGAAGTAACTAATTATCTGAGTAATGAGAAATTTAAGCATGAGTTTGAAGAAAAATTAAAGCAAGGAGAATTTTTTGAAAACAAGGACAAAATAAAAGAAGAGCATTTGGAGTATATTCAGGACAAATTTGAAACTTTAAACTTGTTGAAAAACAATAATAAAAATCTTATTCCTTCAAATATTAAACCACTTGAACTTGAACTGAAGATATTACCTACTCATTTCAAATATGTATTTTTAGGAGAGTCATCTACATTGTCTGTTATTGTATCTTCTGAGTTAACTGAAATTCAAGAACAAAAATTAATAGAAATGTTAAAAAAATATAAAAAGGCTTTTGGATGGACTTTAGCAGATATTAAAGGAATTAATCCGTCTATTTATAAGCACAGAATTCTATTAGATGAACAATACAAACCTAAAGATGATCCTTAGAGAAGATTAAACCCAATAATGAAAGAAGTTGTTAAAAATGGCTAGATGCTGGAATTATATATCCTATTTCAGATAGTGCTTGAGTAAGTCTAATTCACTGTGTTTCGAAGAAAGGAGGAGAGACCGTTGAAGAAAATGAGAAAAATGAATTAATTCCAATAAGACAAGCTGTTGGTTGGCAAATTTGTATTGACTATAGAAAATTAAATATGGCCACCAAAAAAGATCGCATTCCTTTACCTTTTCTAGACCAAATGTTGGATAAGTTGGCTGGAAATAAATATTAATATTTTTAGATGGATATATCGGTTATCACCAAATTCCAATTGCTCCAGAAAATCAAGAGAAAACAACATTTACAATCCTATATGGAATATTTGTTTTTCGTAGAATGCCTTTTGGAATATACAATGCACTTGCAACATTTCAAAGATGTATGATGTCAATTTTTAGTAATTTTATTGAACATGGAATGGGAGTGTTTATGGATGATTTTTCTGCATTTAGAACTTCATTTGAATTATATTTAAATAATTTAGAAAGAGTTTTAGAAATATGTGAAAGAATCAACCTAGTATTAAATTGGGAAAAATGTCAATTTATGCTTGCAGGAGGTATTGTAAGGCATAAAATTTTTGAAAATGGCATGGAAGTAGATCCTACAAAAATTCAAGTTATTGAAAAATTACCACCTCCTACAAATGTTAAAAAGGTAAGAAGTTTTCCACGACATGCTTGTTTCTATAGGCGCTACATAAAATTTTTTTTTGAAAATAACTAAGCCATTATGCCAACTTTTAAAAAAAGATATAAAATTTGATTTTAACGAGGAATGCAGAAAAGCATTTGAATTATTGAAAGAAAAATTAATCACTGCACCTATAATGGTTCCACCTGATTGGGAAAAATCATTTGAAATAATGTGCGATGCTAAGACTATGCTATTGGGGTTGTTTTAGGACATAGGCACAACAAAGTTTTTAAAGTAATATATTATGCTAGCAAAACTCTAAATGATGTTCAAATTAATTGCACTACTACTGAAAGAGAGTTACTAGTTATTGTTTATGTCTTTGATAAATTTAGGTCTTACTTAATTGGTACTAAATGTATAGTGCATACATATCATTCTGCCATCAAATACTTGATGCAAAAGAATGATGCTAAACCAAGATTAATTAGATAGATACTTCTATTGCAAGAGTTTGATTTTACCATAGTTGATAGAAAGGAAAATGATAATCAAATAACTGATCATTTGTCCAGACTAGAAAGAGAAATATTAACTAATTTTGCAAATAAAATTTTAGAAAATTTACCTGAAGAACAATTTATAGTATTGATAAAATGAATGTACCGTGGTATGTTGATATAGTAAATTATATTATAAGTGATATCTTACCACCTGATATCAAAAATCCATAATTAAAAAAAATTATATATGATTCAAAATTCTATTTTTGGTATGACCCGTATTTATATAAACAATGTAAAAATCTAAATATTAGAAGATGTGTGCCTTACGAGGAAACTCAACAGATAATTGAAAGATGTCATGATTCTGAATTTGGATGACATTTTGGAACAAACAGAACTGCATATAAGATATTGCAAGCTAGATTTTATTGGTCTACTCTTTTTAGAGACGTTAATGAATATATTAAAACATGTGATCAATGTCAACGGTAGGAAATATTTCTAGAAGAAATGAAATGCCTCTAATATACACATTAGAAGTTAAGTTTTTTTATGTGTGGGGATTAGATTTTATGGGACTATTTATGCCTTCATTTAAAAATTTATATATATTACTTGTTTTTTATTATATGTCCAAATAAATTGAAGCTATTGTTGTACCCAGATGTGATTCTTGAAGTGTTTCTAAATTTTTAATTAAAAATATTTTTACAAGATATGGAATGCCGAGAGTAATTATTACTGATAGAGTATCTCATTTTAGGAATAAGACAATCGAAAAACTGATTAAGAAATATGATATTATGCATAGATTCTCTATTGCTTATCATCCTCCGACTAGCAGTCTAGCAGAAATATCAAATTGTGAAATTAAATTAATTTAAGAAAAAGTTGTAAACCCCTATAAATCAGATTGGTCTGCTAGATTAAATACTGCATTAAGGGCATACAGAACTATTTATAAGACTCCTATAGGAATGTCTCTATATAGACTTATTTTTGAAAAACATGTCACTTACCAGTAGAATTGAAGCATAAAGCATTTTAGGCTATTAAGGAATTTAATTTTAATCTAAAATATGCTGGTGAGAAAAGATTATTGCAACTCAATGAGCTTGAGGAGATTATAAATGAAGCATATGATCAAAAATCTATAAGGAGAAAATGAAAATAAGGCATGATCGGAAGATTATTAATAAAAATTTTGAACTTGGACAAGAAGTTTTATTATATAATACGAAATTGAGATTATTTCCAGGAAAACTGAAATCCAGATGGTTATGAGCATTTAAAGTAATTAAAGTCTATCATTATGAAACTATTGTTATTAAAGATCCTAACACTTGAAATATATTTAAAGTTAATGGGCATCGATTGAAACATTATTATGAAGGGCACATACCACAATTTAAGGAAGTTTTAATGTTAAGTCAACCCAACTAAACAGATGGTATATCGGGCTGACGACGTTAAACCAAGCGCTTTGTGGGAGGCAACCCATATATATATATATATA
>JXCR01146341.1:2441-31962 GCA_002079205.1 Phalaenopsis hybrid cultivar
AAATATGGCTTGTGAAGAAAATTGAAATCATTTGAAAAATATATTTAAAAACTTTTTTGTGCCAAATAGTTGATTGAAAACTAATGCAAGCATGTTAGCTCTCAAGTGAGGGAGTATTGGGAGCTCTAGAGTGACAGCCAATATCCTCCCAGCCTAACCACTGAATTAGGGACCAAACTCTGGATTAATCAATATTCTTTATAGCGCTCGAGAGAGGGTAGAGAATATGAAGTATATGTCCCTATTTATTTGCACCCAATCCCATTGATGAAATACTCTCCCATGAAATCAAATGTGATTCTTCTTTTGTTGTAGAAATCATATCACCATTTCAGAACATATATTTCATAACACATTTTAACAATTCAATTGGTCATATAAAAAAGTAAATGAAGGTCAGAGTTCAAATCATCACAAATTATTGACATTTAAAACCATAGAAAATAAAATCAATTCTTCACAAAACCATTTCTTCAAAGTAGGGAGAAGGACAAAGAAGACTACTCAGAATTCATGAGAATGATACGATAAAACACAGATTTCATATATAAAAATAAGTTTACAAACAAAAGAAATGAAAATTACAACTTAACTTACAATCCTTCCAAAGAAAATTCCTAGAAGTTCTCTCAAAATTTTTCTCTCTTTATAATCACTCCTATATCTCTCTTAGAAATGTCATGAAAAAGAAACCTCTCACCTTCCCTTCCCTCTTACAACATTAGAGGAAAATCTCTTCTTCTCTCTCTCTCTAACTCACGCCAATTCTCTGTCTCCCTCTCGTCACACTCTAGAAGTCCCTCTTTCTTTTGGGCTGCTTCCTCTGAAATGTCTTTCAATTTCTCTCCAAAATTCAAAAGTCAAAACTTTAAATTTCAAAATATGTGTCTCTTTGATCCAAGAGTCAAATCCCTTCAAATTGGAATCTTCCATAGTGTCTAAACGCATTGAATCACTCCATGGGGTGCTTAGAGCAAGTGTCCCTTTGAAAATTCACGCAAAATTTGTCTTGAACCGCCTTAATTTGAAAATGTCGTGTTTGGCACATCATGCGCCAATCTGGCGCATCATGCGTCAATGCTCTGGATTTTGGCGCATCATGCGCCAAACCTCAAAATTGGCTATTTTTGCTCCAAATTTTGCTCATTTTACCATTTTTTTTCTCCAAATACCTAAAAATGATATACCTGCAATAAAAACACAAAAATATTTTTCTTAAGTGCAATATCACCAAAAATTTGCATAAAAAGGGTACTTAAAACAGTATATTATTATTGTATATCAAATTCTTCCAAACTTAAATGTTACTTGTCCTCAAGTGACACTTTTATTACATAAAAACATATGACTTTAGGATAGAGATTAACTTATCATTTCTATAATTTAGTTCAATAAATAGAATAGCAAAATTTAAGAAAAATATTTAATAACTTAGATTCAAACTCCAAGTCTAGGAATATTTAGTAATCAAATTTAAGATTTCTGAATCTTTATTCTTTTCAAGAAGAATTGCAATTTGTCATGCTAAGGACATTTAGAAAATTCATATGAAAAAGAATTTCATAAAAACTTTACTCAAAATGCTACTAATACTTCAAGACAAGTTTACAAAGTGTAATAAAGCTCATTCCTTATGTTGATTCAAGTGAAGCCAATTTTTTATTAGGAATTTCCTCACCTATTTTTTTCTTTTCTTTTCTTTTTCTTTTTTTTCTTTTCTTTTCTTTTCCTTTTTTTTCTTTTCTTTTCTTTTCTTTTTTTTTCTTTTCTTTTAGGATCCTTTTCATCCTTTCTTTTCTTTTTCTTTTTCCTTTTTCAGGTGAGGATTACTATATTTGGATAGTCTTTAATAGTTCTTAACTTCACTATCCTCTTCTTAAATTCAAAACTCCATACCTCTCCTTACTTAATAGTCACACTAATTTATGATTTTTCATAAAGCCTCATTCATTTCTTCTTACAAGAAACTCTAAAATATTAACACTTAAAAAATATAATTTTCCTTTACTAAAAATAGAAAAACATAGTTTTATCATATCATACCAAATATCTTTAAATTGACATTCACTATAAAAAACCTTTTACCTAAATTTACAATAATCTTTATAAACATAAGTATAGTCACTTAAAGTTAAATCTTAATATCCCAGGTCATGTTTAATAAATTCTAAAAAATATAGCCACTTCAGGACAAATAAAATTTAGTTTCCTTCATTTCAAAAGAAAATTTTCTTTTCCCCCAAACTTAAATTTTTAAATGATTTAAAAACATTTTAGTACAAAATTTTAGTTGGTGAAAGAAAATAGTAAATACATGAAAATAAAAACTAACATGTAGAGGATTTCTGAACATGAAATTGGTTCTAGTATATTGCAGGTACTAACTGCAAAACTACATACAGGCTTTAAAGCATTAAATAAAACATAATATATTCTAAAGAACTTGTTGAGAACTAAAATAGAAATGCTAAAACTAAAAAATAAAAATTGAAAATACTACATATTCAACTCAACTGAAAATACTAAAACTGAAATTGAAAAGTAAATAATTTATAATTACTATTACAAATTACTGGTCCACAATATAACATAAAAGTCTGAATATAACATTCTTAAATAAGAAGTGCAACATAGTAAAAAAACACAAATAACACATAACATCAAATCAAACTAAATCTAAACTATCATTCATCATCTCCTTCCTCACCATCATCATCATCATCTTCTTCTTCTTCTTCTCTTGCTTCTTCACCTTCATCGTGAATGGGAGCATAGGGAACAAAGCTGGGGAAAGTAAGAAATTTTACATTAGGTTCACCCATGAAATGTCTAACCATAACATTTTGAAAATCTATATCATGTTGAACTCTTGATGCACCAAAAATATATGTATTTTTGGACCCATATTTTATACTTATTTGTTGTGATATTACACTTTAATGGAAGGCATTTTGATGTTTTCTTGCAAGTTGTTGATTTTTAGAACTTAAAGCAAAAAGGATGGAATTTGGAGTCAAAATGACGTTTTTGAAGAAACTCAGCGCCGACCGCGCCAAGGGCAGCGCTGACTGCAACATAACAGACTGAGAATTTTACTCACCACCAACGGTGCCAGAAGAGCGTCGACGACGCCTTTAAACAGAGAGCATCGAATTAAATTGCGGGACACTGGTGCCGACGGTGCCAATTTCGGTTCAACCCCTTTTTCTAAAAGATTTGAGGTATTTAGACGATTTTTGAAGAGATTTTGGAGGCACCTCTTAGATAACCGACCATAGGCTCTATTTGGAGCTGAAATTAATCAGGAAGTTGACTCCTTCACTCCTTCAGATTCCTTTTTGCTCCACAACGTTCCACCACGCTCCTTTTTCGTCATTCTTCATAATCTACTTTCATTCCACCACCACATTGGAGTCAATTAGTGAGTTTTCTTTTATAATTTAGAGTTTGTGTGGTGAGATGAGATTAAGTGTGAAACTTTCTGTAAGAGTGTTCGAGAAGGGGAAAAGTGGGAGATATCTTCTTCCTACATTTCTAAGGAAAGACTACAAGGGATTTGCTTTGAGAAAGAGTTTCAGATAAGTGTTATTTGTTTATTAGTGTTGTATGAACTTTCTTTTATATATGCAATTTGTATTTTGTTGTATCTTTCTCATGAAGTCTAAGTAGTTTTTTCTATTTTTTTTCATACTCTGAGATATGGTTAAATGAAGAGATAACATGAATGTGCCAATATTAAAATATAAAATAAATTGTGATGATTTTTTAACTCCGAACTTAATTTACTTTTAGATCTGGTCAATTGAATTGTTAAAATGTGTTGTGAAACATATGATCTGGGAAATGGAGTATGAGTTCTACAACAAAGTGAAAATCACATTTGATTTCATGGAGAAGAAATGCGTTGATGGAATTAAGTGCAAATAAATAGAAAATATTCTTTGTTAGATGTAGAATTGGAGAATCTTTAGGGTGACAGACTAAAATCTCCAATTCGGTCTTAGTGTTTCTTAGGGTCACAGACTAAAATCCCCAATTCAGTCTTAGTGTTTAAAAACTAAAGCGAGAGTTAGCCTTCAGCCGGAGCTCTGGAGTGGAAGCCGGTATCCTCCTAGCCTAGCCACATATTTAGGGACTAAACCTGAGATTAGCCAATGATTTTATATGCACTGTATCAGGGTAGAGAATTAAAACTGCTCCTATTTGACACAATACATATTATAAACATTTATCTCATCTCATCTTACCAAAACCTCATTGTAGTGGGAATGATGCTTTTTCAAATAAGAAATCTTCATTACATAAACATAGTTAGTAGATTAGTAGTTACTGTTTAAATCTTGTATTTTTGTTTTGCTAATAGTTAAGTAATTTAGTTTTTATCTCAACATTTGAAATTAGTGACAGAAATTTCGTTTGACTTTCTGTGAATTTCCTAGTAAAATTTATCATTGCAAATTTAAACCTTCCCCGTGGGATCTATATTTGGGGCTTAAATAGAAAGTTCATTATTTCTTGATAACGATATGTATACTTGCGTAGAATCTCTTTAATAATTTTCTATACTTATATATATTTTACACAACTTACTTTTAGTACACAGATCAAGTTTTTGGCGCTGTAGTAGTATCAACTTCATAAATCCTTACATATAAAAAATCGGGATCAAGTTTTTGGCGCCGTTGTCGGGGAAGGTAACAGTTAAATTAAATAGTTTTGATAAATTAAGAAATTTAAAGATAATATATACCATAAAAATACAAAAAATATAAAAAATCAAAAATCCAAAAAGAAATATATTTTTATTTAAGAGTGTTTATTTTTTAGAATTTTACTTTGCTTACTTTATTTATTTATGCAAAATATTGGATCAGAAGGTTTAGTACCTTACGATTCAGAATTAGAACGTACTATTAGAAAATTCAAAAATAACGAAGAACTAAAAATTTAAAAGAAATAGTAAATAACTTATATAATCCAATAAATGAGAATCAACAAAGAGTTTTAAAAAATTATGTGAATCCAACAACAGATGAACTTCACTTGACTGTTCAAAATCCTGATGTTGTTGCTAATTCATTTGGCTTAAACCTGCTATTATCCAAATGGTACAAAATAATTGGTTTGGAGGATCATCTACTGAAGATCCTAACTTACATCTTGATAGTTTTCTTGAAATTTGTGCTACATTTAATTATGAGGGAGTGTCTAATGATGCTATTAGGCTTAGACTTTTTCCTTTTTCATTAAGGGATAAAGCCAAGGCTTTGTTAAATTCATTAGCACTTGGGATTATCAGAACTTGGGGAGAACTATTATAAAAATTCTTGGCTAAATATTATCCAATCTCGAAAACCGCTAAGCTTAGAAATGATATTACATCTTTTTGTTAGTTCGAAGAGGAATCAATATATGAAGCCTGGGAAAGATTTAAAGATCTTCTTAGAAAATATCCAAACCATGCTTTATCAAATTAGTTAATAATTCAAACATTTTATAATGGATTAGTAGGATCACATAGATCTATTATGGATGCTACTGCGAGTGGATCATTAATGTCAAAATCTTTTGATGAAATATATTCTTTAATTGAAGAAATGGCTACTAACGATTTTTAATGGCCCTCTGAAAGGGTAAATCCTAAGAGAGTAGTTAGTATTCATGATTTTGATGCAATGTCTTTTTTGGCTTCTCAAATTGCTGTTATTTCTAAAAAGATTGATCAAAAGGAAGTGAACTATTCCCAAATGCCCCCAGTATTAGAGGAAAATTCACTATGACAGATTATTGATACTCAATCATCTTATGAAACTTTAAATGCTATAAATAATCAAACTAAAAATCTTATTCTAACTATTTAAACCTTGGAAGGAAAAATCACCCTAATTTTAGTTGGAATAATTATAACAATTCTGTGAATCCATCCAGAAATCTGAATAATCAAGGAAATCTTAATTATCGATCTTATTATCCTCTGGGATTTAACTCCAACCCTAACCTACAAGTTAAGGAAAAGAAGTTGACGATGGAAGGAGTGATGTTGAATATGAGAAATCAAATATAGAATCAAGGGGTTGTTATTAGAAATATTGAAAATCAGTTAGGACATATTACTACTGCACATAGTAACAGATCTTCTGGAATTCTTCCGAGTACTATGGAAGTTAATCCAAAAGATCAAAATAAAGAGCAAATTAAAGCTATTCAATTACGAAGTGGAAAAGAAGTTAAAATAGGAATCCAAATAGAAACTGAATTTGATGAAGAGAAGGAAGAAATGGAAAATGATTAACATGAAAATGAACAAACACAGGTTCCTTTAGAAAAACCATTACCTCCGTTTCCTCAAAGACTGAAACAGAAGAATAAAGATAAACAATTTACAAAATTTTTGGAAATCCTTAAGAAGTTAACGATAAATATTCCTTTTGTGGAAGTTTTGGAACAAATTCCAAGTTATGTGAAATTTATGAAGGATGTACTAAATAAGAAAAGAAAGTTTACAGATCATGAGACCGTTGCACTCAGTGAAGAGTGTAGTGCTAAAAAGCTTCCTAAAAAATTAAAAGATCTAGTAGCTTTACTATACCTTGTGCAATTGGTGAAAATTTCGATGAAAAAGCTTTATATGATTTAGGAGCGAGTATCAATCTTATGCCTTTATTGATCTTTAAACGTTTAGATCTGAGAGAAATTTCCCCTACTACTGTAACTTCAATTAGCCGATCGATCAATAACTTATCCAAAAGGAGTTATATAGGATGTACTAGTAAAAGTGGATAAATTTATTTTCCCTGTAGGCTTTATAGTATTGGATATGGAGGAAGATCAAGAGATTCTTATTATTTTAGGGAGAACATTCCTTGCAACAGGAAGAGCTGTAATAGATGTGCAAAAAGGAGAATTAATAATGAGAGTTAATGATCAAGAAGTGAAATTTAATATAGCAAAATATATGAAATTTCCTGTAATAGAAAAAGATAATGAATATTTCAGGACGGAACTAGCTTATTATCTTAATAATAAATAATTTAAGAATGTGTTCAAAAATAAATTAAAGCAAGGAGAAATTTTTTAGAATAAAGATGAATAAGAAGAAGAAGATTTGGATTATATTCAGGGCAAATTTGAAATGTTAGATTTATTGGAAAACGATAGTAAAAATCTTATTCCTTCAAGTATTAAACCACCTGAACTTAAATTAAAGATATTACCTGCCCATTTAAAGTATGTATTTTTAGGAGAGTCATCTACATTGTCTGTTACTATATCTTCTGAGTTAACTGAAATTCAAGAACAGAAGTTGATAGAAATGTTGAAAAAGTATAAAAAAGGCTTTTGGTTGGACTTTAGTAGATATTAAAGGAATTAGTCCTTCAATTTGTATGCACATAATTTTATTAGATGAACAATATGAACTTAAAGCTGATCCTCAGAGAAGATTAAACTTAATAATGAAAGAAGTTGTTAAAAAAGATATTTTAAAATAATTAGATGCTGAAATTAGGTAAGAACAATTCACTGTGTTCCGAAGAAAGGAGGAGTGACTGTTGAAGAAAATAAGAAAAATGAATTAATAACAATAAGACAAGTAACTGGTTGGCAAATTTGCATTGATACTAGAAAACTAAATATGACCACCCGAAAAGATCTCTTTCCCTTACCCTTTCTAAACCAAATGTTGGATATATTAGTTGGGAATAAATATTATTGCTTTTTAGATGGATATACCGGTTATCACCAAATTTCAATTGCTCTAGAGGATCAAGAGAAAACAACGTTTACAAGCCCATATAGAACATTTGTTTTTTGTAGAATGTCTTTTTGGACTATGCAATGCACCTGCAACATTTCAAAGATGCATGATATTAATTTTTAGCAATTTTATAGAGCATGGAATGTAAGTGTTTATGGATGCTTTTTTTGTATTTAGGACTTTGTTTGAGTTATGTCTTAATAATTTAGAAAAATTTTTAGAAGTATGTGAAAAAAACAACCTAGTGTTAAATTGGGAAAAATGTCAATTTGTGGTTACAGGAGTTATTGTACTTGGGCATAAAATTTTTGAAAATGACATGGAGGTAGATCCTCCAAAAATCTAAGTTATAGAAAAATTATCACCTCCTACTAGTGTTAAAGAGGTGAGAAGTTTTCTAGGACATGCTGATTTTTACAAGCGCTACATAAAAATTTTTTCAAAAATAACTAAGTCGCTATGCCAACTTTTAGAAGAAGATATGAAATTTGATTTTGATGAGGAATGCATAAAAGCATTTGAATTATTAAAGAAAATATTAGTCACTGCACCTATAATAGTACCACCTGACTGGGAAAAACCATTTGAAATAATGTGCGATGCTAGTAATTATGTTGTTGGGGTTGTATTAGGACAAAGACACGATAAAGTTTTTAAAGTTATATATTATGTTAGTAAGACTCTAAATGATGCTCAAATTAATTATACTACTACTAAAAGAGAGTTATTAACTATTATTTATACCTTTGTTAAATTTAGATCTTATTTAATTGTAACTAAATGTATAGTGCATACAAATCATTTTGCTATTAAATACTTAATGCAAAAGTGGGCTCTTAAACCAAGATTAATTAGATGGTTACTTCTATTGCAAGAGTTTGATTTTACCGTGGTTGATAGAAAGGGAAATGATAATCAAATAGTCTAGAATAAAAATAGAAATATTAATTAATTTTACAAATGAAATTTTAGAAAATTTCCCTGATGAACAGTTTTACAGTATTGATGAAATCGATGTACCGTGGTATGTTGATATAGTAAATATATATTTAAAGTGATATTTACCACCTAATATAAAAAATCCACAATTAAAGAAATTTATATATGATTCAAAAGACTATTTTTGGGATGACCCATATTTATATAAACAATGTATAAAATTTATATATGATTCAAAATTCTATTTTTGGGATGAACCATATTTATATAAACAATGTAAAAATCATAATTATTAGAAGATGTGTGCCTTATGAAGAAACTAAACAGATAATTGAAAGATGTCATGATTCTGAATTTGGAGGATATTTTGGAACAAATAGAACTGCATAAACTTTACAAGCTAGATTTTATTGACCTACTTTTTTTAGAGATGTTAATAAATATATTAAAACATGCGATAGATGTCAACGAGTAAGAAATATTTCCAAAAGAAATGAAATGCCTCTAAATTAGACATTGGAAGTTGAAATTTTTTATGTGTGGGGATTAGATTTTATGGGACCATTTATGCCTTCATTTGGAAATTTATATATATATTACTTGTGTTGATTAAATGTCCAAATGGATTGAAGCTATTGCTATACCTAGATGTGATGCTCGGAGTGTTTCTAAATTTTTAATTAAGAATATTTTTACAAGATTTTTATTATATGTCCAAATGGATTGAAGTCATTATTGTACCCAGATGTGATGCTCGGATTGTTTCTAAAATTTTAATTAAAAATATTTTTACAAGATATGGAATGCCGAGAGTAATTATTACTCATAGAGGATCTCATTTCAGGAATAAGAGAATCAAAAAATTGATTAAGAAATATGATATTATGCATAGATTCTCTACTGCTTATCATCCTCAGACTAGCGACTTAGCAGAGATATCAAATCAAGAAATTAAACACATTTTAGAAAAAGATGTAAATCCTTATAAATTGGTTTGATCTGCTAGACTAGATACTGCATTATGGGCATATAGAACTGCTTATAAGACTCGTATAGGAATGTCCCCAATCCCCATACAAATTGATTTTTGGAAAAACATGTCACTTACCAGTAGAATTGGAGCATAAAGCATTTTAGGCTATTAATGAATTTAATTTTAATCTAAAAGATGCTGGTGAGAAAATATTATTGCAACTCAATGAACATGAGGAAATAAGAAATGAAGTATATGATCATGTAAAAAACTATAAAGAGAAAATGAAAATATGGCAGATTGAGATTGAGATTGTTTCTAGAAAATGAAAACAAAAGATTATTAAGAAGAAATTCAAACCTGGATAAGAATTTTTATTGTATAATACAAGATTGAGATTTTTTCAAGAAAAACTAAAATTCAGATGATAAGGACCATTTAAAGTGATTAAAGTATCATTATGAAACTGTTGTTATTAAAGATCCTAAAACTGGAAAGATATTTAAAGTTAATGGGCATCATTTGAAACACTATTATGAAGGGCACATACCAAATGGTATTTAAAGTTAATGGGCATTGTTTGAAACATTATTATGAAGGGCACATACCTCAATTTAAAGAAATTTTAATTTTAAGTCAACCCAACTAAATAAATGGTATATCGGGCTGACGATGTTAAACAAAGCGCTTTGTGGGAGACAACCCATACATATATCTTTATGTATTACTACTTTGTTTGATAAGTGATAATAATCCTGCACAATTGCAATTATTATAAATTAAGTCAAATATAAGTATGGGATGAAAATTTGAAATTAAATTGAACGAAAATGAAAGTAGCAAATTTTGGCCACTAGCGCCGACGGTGCCCAAGAAAACAGAGTTTAGCGCCGACAACACCAATCGCGAGCGATGAAGGCGCCAAGAGCAGTTTGATGGTTCAGACAACTTTTAGCGGACTTTGGCAGGATTTTGCTGCGTAATAACCGTCGAGATGTGTTTTTAAAGTCCTAAAAACTGCTTTGGACGACTAAAAACTTCCTATTTTTGGATTCCATGGCTTCCAATTCCAGAAATACTTCAAGGTATGGAGTTTCAATAAAAGAAAATATATTAGTTTCAACATGCAGAGATTATATGATAAAGTTATTATGAAGAAGAGATTGATCAAGGAGAGAGGTTTTGTTAATTATGGATTGATCAATCCAAGTGCTTCGGTTGATAAGATCATTCTGCAAAGGTGATGGGAAGTTCTGTTACACTACCGCTGCAGTTGTTGTACATGTAGTAAATGAGTTTTATGCAAATTTACATGGAATTACCCAAGGAGTTGTCTGCATATGAGGTAAGGTTTTACCATTTACTCCTGCGAGGATTAATGAATTGTATATGATAGAAAATGTTCCAATCTGTCATTATACAAATTTTGTCCCTATACGAGATTTGATGCAAGATGTTTATAATTTTCTGATGGATGAAAGTGATATGTGGGAAGTACGAGATGAGGGATATATTAGTTTCCCTGCTTCATCACTTAATCTAATTTCAAAGAAGTGGCATTTCTTTATTTCTGTAAAATTACTCCCTACTATGAAGATTAGTAAAGTCACCAAAGAAAGTGTTATTTTAAATTACTGCATTCAAATGAAAAAACTCATTGATATAGGATCAATCATATTTAAATCTATTCAAAATTTCTAAGTTCTTCATGCTAAATCTTTTCAAAATTTAAGTTTGGGGGATGGGGGGGGGNCTTCCGTCGAAGGAAGCCGCGCGCGATTCAGACCTCCGAACTCCCGATAGCCGAGAGCTGCTCCTACCTCCTCCACCGAAGGAAGCCTGCTCTGACCATTGTTAAGAAATCCCAATCCTCCCTCCTCTGAGATTCTTCTCTTCTTCCCTCTTTTATTCTTTTTTTGAGTTTCTGATCCCCCGTTCTCTTAGGTCTGCCATAGCTCACGACTCCATAGCCTCTCCATAGCCTCTCCCTACTTCCATTCGACATCCTGCTCTTCTTTGGCATGCTTCTTCTTCAACATTCTCGGCAGGTAAAACTTCTTCCTTGCCCTTTTCTTCGCAATTCCACTAGCTTTTCAACACTCATTTCTTCCCCTTCTTCGCACTTCAACAAGCATTTCTATAATATTTCTTCCTTTTATTCTTCTGCATTTCTTTCTCTTTTAAAATTTAAAATGTTTCAATACAGTGTGCCAGCCATTTCTTACCTTCAAGGGTCACCTTTAATTAAAACTTGTATGAGTTTTCTGCTGGGATCTACATATGCAACAAGCAACTTGTAAATTATCTTTGTTATTATTTTGGTTATATCAATGCTCTTTTTTTTCTCCAACATTATATGTTGTTTTAGTTCATAAATGCATGGCAATATCTTTAAGATGGTACAATACAGCGGCAAAAATTGGGAAAAAATTATATTTAAAAATGTAAGAGATTTAAAAACTAAAGAAATTGAATGAATGTTTGTGTCATACTTGAGTCATACTTGAATGTACATATTAAGCTTGTGTGGAGTTCTACATTTCTAAACAAAACTCAATGCCACCCCTATAGCGATAGTTAGGAAACTTAACATATTTTCTTATGGATTTCTTATCATTCTCTTTATGTTAATATGAGCTATTGCATTCCATTTGAAACTTTAAAATTATGCGTCTTTACAACTTTTACATATGTACTTTAAAATTTCCAACACTCATGTTATGGTATAAACTCAATGTGAAATAGTTCATATCACAAATTCTTTCCCAAATGTTTTTCTAATCTTAAGGTCTTTGGATTTTTTATTGGATTTCTTATGTGAAATTGTTGCAGCATTATTGGATTTTTTTGCTCATATTATTAAATGCATTCTTTTCTTATTTAACATTTCACTAGTAAGTATTGAAATGAATAAGAACAAAGAAGTTAGATCATCTATCAAGTGGGACAGGGAAGCAAAAAATATTTTCAATGATCTCTGTCTTAAGGAGGACCTACGACATATTTTAACAAAAAAGGTTAGCAGAATCTTATTGTCAAATTCAAGGAACTGACAGGAAGAGACTATGAAAGGATGAAATTTAAGAGCAAGTGGGATCAATTAAAGAAAGATTGAAAATTTTGGAAAGAACTTAAGAGGGGAACTATAGGTTTGAGTCGGGATCCAGTGAAGCGAACAATAGATGCTCCTGCAGATTGGTGGGCTGAGAAACTAGAGGTAAAGACTTACCTTATACCATTTCCTTATTTAAATTTTAGTTATATTTAACTGATTTAACTAATTTAATTTTCTATGTCGTGTAGGTCGTGCCAGCAGCTAAGAAATTCAAAATGAATGACATTGATCTAGAAATGGAAGAGAAGCTGGATGGTATGTTCTGTGGGGTTGTTGTAATTGGAGCACATGCTTTCACCCCATTTAAACCTGTCTTCATTGGCACAACTGATGTTCTTGGAACTGATAATGTAAGTAGCTCAGGAGAAGTGCTCTGCGAAATCCATAGGTCAGTGGAATCCTCATCCATTCCAAAATGGCATAGGGTGGAGAAAAGGAAGAAAGGTGTCACATTCGTCAGAAGCACAATAAAAAAACTTACAGAATCCTGCACTGTTAAGCTTGCTGCATCACATGATATATCTGTTGAGGGGTCCCTTGGAGTCCTAAATATACTTGTTGGAGTTAAGGAAGATAGGAAATTATATCTCAATTGTGTTAAGTTACTACAAGATCCAGTCCGTAGAGAATTTTTTGTGAAGTTAGAAGCAATATACCAAGTCGATTTCTTACGTTCCTTCTTGGAAAAATGAATGTTTTGAAAGCTTGTCATTTTGTTTTCTTAAAACTGTTTGTACTGTTGTAACGAGGATTGTTTTTTTTTTCTAGCATTTTTTTTATTCTATGCACTTCTTATAGTTAACATTGCAGTTCTCATATCTTATGTGGTTTATGTTTTATGGATGTCTTTATATGGTTGAAGGTTTTAACTATTCTCTTTGAACTAATTTTTATAGGATGAATCTAGAACAATTGCATTATGTTAGAAAGAGTATGATTATTCTTACTTTGTTATATGACTGCTACCTCACATACATTGATCGAACTCTATGTATGACATCGAGATATGTTGGTGATAAATGGGTCGGTGAGTTACTATAAGGCCATCCGACACGTTTCGCAAAAAGGTTACATATGATGAAAGAGATTTTTATCCATCTTCTCTACGAACTACAACACCAACATGGTTTGAATGGCTTGATTAGAATGACATTAAGAGAAGTGCTAGCAATAACACTATATATTATCTAAGAATGAGTCCATTAGAGGAGCCATGGAGCGATTCCAACATTCATCAAAGACTATCAGCAGATATTTCTCCATTGGTCTGAATGCTCAAGTAAATTTAGCTACTAAGATAGTTAAGCCCGAGGAACCCCACATGTTAATCTATCCCGACACAAATTGCAAATGACCCTCGCTACATGTCGTTCTTCAAGTTATATCTTAAACATCTCATTACTATATTAAAATTAGTTACCTCTTAATCATTAATAGATTAAACATTATTAAATTTAGGATTGTATAGGAGCTATTAATGGAACTTACGTTAATGCATGTGTATCTGGCACCGACAAGGTGGCTTACATTGGACGCTGTGGTTCTCCCACACAGAATGTTATGGCCGCTTGTGATTTTAAAATGTGTTTCACATTTGTGATGGCCGGATAGAAATGCAGCACACATGATAGTCGTGTTTTTAAGTTTGCAACAAGACGCCAAACTCATTACTTCTCGTACCCCCCTCGTGGTACGTAATTATAACAAGTATATTAGATATTTATGAGTTGTTTCTAAATAATGTATTTCGTGCAAGTAAATATTATATGGTTGATGTTGGATATCCTTTACAAAGGGGTTATCTAAAGCCTTATGTCGACACGAAGTACTACATTTCTAACTTCGAGAGGTCAAGCAGGATTACACGTGGTAGAAAAGAAATGTTCAACAAATGACACTTCTCTTTATGTAGTTTCATTGAGAGGTCATTCAGGGTATGGAAAAAGAAGTGGGTGTTATTACGTCACCTACCCATTTCCAAAGCAAGTACAAATAGTTGTGGCAACCATGGCTCTGCACAATTATATCTGACACCACTACTCTCGCTCTGATGTGGACTTTGCATCTGTAGAAGAAGACCTGCATCAAATTCCATAAGAAGCATTTGAATTCCATGTCGGACATCCTATACCACAGGAAGAATCATAACATGCTTACAGTTGCAAAGGTGAAGGTCCAAGGGAAATGGTCGCATTGCGAGCGGACGAAATTGCTCGATCATGACACTGTTTTTCGTGGGTCCTTAAACTTTATTTTCAAATATGAATATACATATCTTGGGAAGGAAGGAAATTATAGTAAGGAAAAAAAGTTTATTGTATTTTATCCTTAGTTTCTCCACTTTTTTGTTTGACTTGTATTGGCTTCGAGTTTGCAATTTTTGGTCATTGGAGGCTGTTGGAAGGAGTTTTACTATTTAAAGCATTTTGCATTTTAAATTAGTGTTGTTTTGCCTTTTCTATTTGATGCAAACATTTTTATTTGATGTGATAAAAGATTTGGACAGTATAAATGCAAAAACGTGGAATTTTGATGTTAGATATGTAAATAGATAGGAAATGCAATTATATAGACCTCAATAACAGGGGTGAGGATTTTGCCGTTGCTCTCTCTACCTCAAGTTGCTCCAGGAAATGCAATTATATAGAATTCTTATATGGTTGTTATGTGGATTTATAAATATGTTTTATCAGATGTTGTTGTAATTAACCTTCATTATAAATACCTGTAATAAAATATTAGTCTATTGCTTTGGGCTAAACGGGCAAGTTGTGTCCTGTTTTCCAATGTATGACATGGCTGATTGACTGGTTGTTAGGTGCTTTCTTTTCCTTTATTATTTTTTTTAAGTGCATTCATTTAGTTTTTTATTGAAACTTTGGAAAACAGGTTTAGGAAAGAAACTCCTTGTTGGGAAGGACATATCATTTTATAACTTTTGCTTTGTTGATTAAAAAAAATTCAAATTGGTGACATCAATCCTAAGAACTCTTTTATCACTTTTTTTTAATATAAAATATTTTCCATTCAGTTTACTCCAAATTATATTATTTGACAAGCAAACGAAAAGACCCTGCAGTTCTTGAAATGATCATTAACATTATATTATGGTAAGAATAAATTGAAGATTATGGGTTAGAAGTGTAAATACATATAAATCACTAACATCTTTCCCATTATATTACCATTATATAGTGTTTTTTTTTGGATTTTAGTATGTTAAATGTTTTCCCATTATATTATTGTTGCAAACAGCTTGAGTGCGTGTGACCGAAATGATCTTTTTTCCACAAACAACTATAAATCAGTTATTTTCAAACCGCAGAAACCAAAAAACTTAAAAACTTATTCAGTTCAGAGGCAAAATAGTTATTTATCCAGAAACAGCTGCAAATCAGCTATTTTACAAACGCACAGACCAAACAGACAAAAAACTTATCAGAATCAGCTGCTCATCAACAGATTGGCAGGATAAGCTGCTTATCAGCAGAAGTTGGATAAGCTGCAGCTGCCCCAAACAAACCCTCAATTTCAAACACTTCTTCACTCTCGTTCTCCTGGATATCTACCATAGATTGATAGTGCACATACAGATTGTAGAAGAGCCTAAATAGAAATTCATCGGTTGAATTTTCCTCCTCAATCAATGCATGCTTCTTGAACATACGTACCAAACCATATTCAATACGCCCTGTATGTTCAAAATGCTCTTTAAGTTTCCTGTCCAGGTGATCCAGCATTTCAAAAATATTCTCAATTGCATGCATAAGATTATGCACCTCTTTCTCTATCTTTTTAATTCTCTTTGAAAGTGTACTCGAGTTGTAGTAGGGCTGAATAAGTGATGAATTCTGAGATCTTTGATCCATTAATGCATCCATAACATTTTCATCTCCCATTCTAATGCAACTGCAGTAGACTTCAAGATTCTTCGGCTTCCAAGGCAATAGTACTTTCTCTAAACTTTCATAAGGTACTTTCGACTGCCTGCAGAGTTGGAAAATAGTAGATGGATGTCCCAATCCAGTTGAAGATCTATTCACGATCAAACCCAAAACTGATTTTACAATTATTTCCCCAATATCAACAGGTTTTTCAGTTTGAATACAGTAGTTCAGAATAACACTCCTTCGTGACCTTACTAATTTTCATAGCATGCAGTAATTTCGAGGAAATGAAGAAATGTCATGCCTTTGAAGTAGGATTTAACAATGCTGTAGAAAAACTCACATTCCCATCATCTCAGGCTTCACAATTAGCATCTTCATCCGTAAGGTAACGGTAGAGCTCATTCATGTTGTCTCCTGTAGGGCTAAAACTTGCATAGTGGTAGACATGCACGTTCTTGATCACAAACATTTCATTGATTTTTGAAAGAGAGAACTGCACAAACCTGACTCGCACGTAGATCATTCCTTGGTTGATCCCTTGAAGATTTGCATAAAATTCTTTCACCACAGGGACTACTACAATGCTACTAGTGTAGCAAAGCACTTCCCAACGCCTCTGCGCAATAACTTCTTAAACTCGAGTATTTTACGTGTTGAATCCTCGATTCACAAATCCTTTCTCTTTGATAAGCCTCTTCTTCATTATAACTCAATCGTGCAATTTCTGTGCGTTGAGACTGATGAACTTTGTTCGGTTGAAAATTTCAAATTTAGCGGAGTTTCTTCGTCTCCATGGCGCATCATGTGTTAGCTCTCTGGAATTTGGCGCATCATGCGCCAGTTCCAAAATTTGGTCGTTTCAATTTTCATCAAATAAATTCTCAATTTTTTTCACAACATTAGGCAAACAAAGATGTTTCTAAATATTTTTTCTCAATTACACGGATTACATAAAGACATAAACATAAACATACATATAAGATTTTAAACAAAAACTCAAAAGTCAAAGTAAACAACGATACATATGGGTTGCCTCCCACGAAGCGTTTGGTTTAATGTCGTCAGCTCGACATTCCTAGTCTCATTCTGGGTGATCTAACATAATAGTCTCTTTAAATTTTGGTCTTTTACCATCAAAATAAGGTTTCAATCTGTACTCATTCACTTTAAATATTTTGCTAGTCTTAGGATCTTCAATATTGACTGCTCTATAGGGAAAGACTTTCATAACTCTGAATGGCCCTTTCCACCTAAACTTCCATTTTCCAGGAAATGATTTCAGTCTTGAATTATATAATAAAACTTTCTGTCCAAGTTCAAATTCTCTTTTTACTATCTTCCGATCACGTCATTCTTTCATTTTTTTCTTATAAATCATCGTATTATTGTAAGATTTATTCCTAATTTCCTCAAGCTCATTTAATTGCAATAATCTTTTCTCGCAAGCTTCTTTCAAATTTAAAATAAATTCATTTATTGCCCAATAAGCTTTATGTTCTCAATCAACTGACAAGTGACAAGTCTTCCTAAACATTAATCTATATGGGGACATTCCTATATGTGTCTTATAAGCTGTCATGTATGCCCATAAAGCAGTATCTAATCTAGTAGACCAATCTATTTTATTTGGATTGATAATTTTCTCCAAAATTCTCTTAATTTCACGATTAGATACCTTCGCTAAACCACTAGTCTAGAGATGATTATCAGTTGCAATCTTATGTATTATATTATATTTTTTCACCAATCTTGTAACTATTGAATTTCTAAAATGAGATCCTCCATCAGTAATGATTACTCTCAGTATTCCATATCTTGTAAAAATATTTTTAATTAAAATTTTTGAAACACTCCGAGCATCACATATAGGTAAAGTGATTGCTTCTATCCATTTTAAAACATAATTCATCGCAATATATATATATATATATATATATACACAAATGAAGGCATGAATGGTCACATAAAATCTAATCCCCATACATCAAAAATTTCAATTTCCAAATTAAAATTTAGAGGCATTTCATTTCTTCTAGAAATATTACCACTCTCTGACACCAATCACATGATTTTATTTATATATATATTAACATCTCTAAATAGGGTAGGCCAATAAAATCCAGATTGTAAAATTTTTCCAGCAGTTTTATTATTCTTAAAATGTTTTCCAAATTCAGAATCACGAAATTTTTGAATAATCTTCTGAATTTTTTATAAGGCACACATCGTCTTATAACTAAATCTTTACACTGTTTATACAACTGAGGATCATCCCAAAAATAAGATTTTACATCATAAATGAATTTCTTTTCCCGTTGTTTTGTCAATCCATATGGTAAAGTACCACTAACAATATAATTTACAATATCACCATACAAATGTATTTCTCATCCTTTTACAGCATAAAGTTGTTCATCAAAAAAAATATCTTTAATCTCTTTTTTCAAATAATGTATTTCTTCCTGTTCTAATCTTGATAAATGATCAGTTATTTGATTATCAGTCCCTTTCCTATCAACTACTACAAAATCAAACTCTTGCATCAGAAGTATACATCTAATTAATCTTGGTTTTGCATCATTCTTTTGCATTAAATATTTAGTAGCATAATGGTCAGTATGCATAACACATTTAGTTCCAATCTAATATGATCTAAATTTATTAAAAGCATACACAATGATTAATAACTCTCTTTCAGTGGTGGTATAGTTAATTTGAGCATCATTAAGAGTCTTACTAGCATAATATATGACCTTGAAAATCTTATCATATTTCTGTCATAAAATAACTCCAATTGCATAATCACTAGCATCATATATTAGTTCAAAAGGTTTCTCCCAGTCCGGTGAAACAATTATAGGAGCAGTTATCAATTTTTCCATTAAAGTTTCAAAGGCTTTAAGGCAATCTTGGTTAAAGTTAAACTTTACATCTTTTTCTAGAAGTTGGCATAAAGGCTTGGTAATTTTTGAAAAATCTTTGATATATCACCTGTAGAATCCAACACGTCTTAAAAACTCCTAACTCCTCTTACATTAGTAGGTGGAGGTGGGTTCGATATAACCTGAATTTTTGCAGGATCTACTTCTATGCCATTTTCTAAAATTTTATGTCCAAGAACAATTCTTCCTGCAACTATAAATTGACATTTCTCATAGTTCAAAACAAGATTAGTCTTTTCACAATGTTCCAAAACTTTCTCTAATTGATTTAGACATATTTCAAAGGAAGTTCCAAATACAGAAAAATCTTCCATGAAGACTTCAATTCCTTTTTCAATCAAGTCACTGAAAATTGACATCATACATCTTTGAAATGTTGCAGGTGCATTACATAATCTAAAAGGCATTCATCAAAAAACAAAATTTTCATAAGGACTAGTAAATGTTGTTTTCTCTTGATCCCTGGGGGCAATAAATATTTGGTGAGAACTGATATATCCATTTAGAAAACAAAAATATTTGTGCTCAGCTAATCTATCCAACATCTGTTCCAAAAATGGGAAAAGGAAAATGATCCTTCCGGGTGGCAGGATTTAGTTTTCTATAATCTATGCAGATTCATCATCAGTGAATTGTCTTGTTGATATTAATTCATTATGCTCATTTGTCACTACAATTACACCTCTTTTCTTCGGAACACAGTGAATTGGACTCACCCAAGCACTCTCTGAAAATATGATATATTATCCCCACATCTAACCATTTTGTAACTTTTTTCTTTACCTCTTCTTTCATCATAGGATTCAATCTCCTTTGAGGATCAGTTCTTGGTATATATTGATCTTCCAATAAAATTCTATGCATACGGATTGAAGGACTGATTCCTTTTATATCAGCTAATGTCCATCCAAAGACTTTCTTATATCTTCTCAAAGTTTCTAACAACTGTTGTTCTTNCTATAAGTTCACCAACGTTTATTGTTTTCATGTTCTGAATGCAATTGTTCAACACAGCTCGATCCTTTGTAACATTAGCAAGATGATTTGCAGATAAAAGTCTGGAAGAGATGAAATGATGCCATATTTTTGACTAAATAGTTAACATGGAAGCATGGAAGTTAACTATCTTATTATTCTTTATTTTCCACTCTCTTCTTCCATCAGTCAAAAAGGCAATAACTTCTTCCAGTGATGAATCAGTAATAGAAAAAGTGGCATATTCATCATGGAAGACATTTCTAAGCCCATAAAATGCATTGATCCTTTCAGAGGTAAATTCCACTTGTGTACCTCTCACCAAAATGTGATATCCCGCAGTGAATCTCAAGTTTGCATAAAAATTTTGGACCATAGGGACGATCGCCACAACAGTGAAGTAGCAGAATCACTCTCAATTTCTGGTGTGAATCAACCTCTCGACCTCGTCTCCCTAGTTTGCAAATGCTTGTTCCTGGATTATTATTTTGTTCTCAAAAAAAGTTTTGTAACTGTATTAGGCTTTGAAACTAACAAATCGTTGAGCATCAAAGTCATCAGATGGTCTTCCTCGCATAACTCGGAGAGCAATTGAAAATTCTACGAAAATCCAAATAAATTCCAAGTAAATTACTAAATCAAAAATCTAACTCCCTAAGCAAGATTATTTTGTAAGAAACTTTTCACCATGAGTTTTCTTCAAGCACTTTCATCAAAAATCCCATTTTTTGGATCTCCCAAAATCCATAGTGAAAATCAAAAATTTCTAAGTTAAAGTGAAGCTCTTAACAAGAGAAAATGAAATCTATGGTTTTTGTCCTCTAAATCCTTCTCTTTAGCCCGCAATGTGATGCCCTAGACCAAGGTTTTGAGGTAGAAGATGACTCAAGCGGCAAAAATGGAGGTTGTTGGTGTGATTTCATGGCTTTCTAGGCAATATAGCATGTTTGAACTTTTGGCGCATCATGCACCAAGGCTCTGTAAGTTGTTGCTTATGCGCCAGAGCATATTTTTGCCTGATTTCAGTTTCTGTGGAAATCTGCTCCATAACGTTTTACATCAATCTTTATTTGACTCAAATAAACCTTTCTAAGCATAATTAAACATCAAGCTAACACCAAATTTTCACAAACAACACAAAACTCATATTTATATATGAAATTTGAGTTATTACAGACTAACATTTTTCAAGCCAACACACAACAAATTCCGTGTTTTAAAGTAAACCAACATCCTAAACACTGAAATCTAAACATCAAACTTCAAAGCAAATAACATAGATAATGCAACAACGTAAAGTAAAGCAATCCAACATAACAAACTATAAAAAATAATACTAGACAAAATGTTTCTTGCTTAATTTAACTTCACTCATCTTCATCACTCTCGTTCTCCTGGAGATCTCCCATAGACTGGTAGTGAACATATATATTGTAGAAGGGTCATATGGATTGGAGATCTTCCTCAATCAATGCATGCTTATTGAACATACATACCAAACCATCTTCAATATGTCTGGAATTTCCAAAATGTTTCTTAAGTCTCCAATCCAGTTGATCCAACATTTTTGAAAATATTCTCAATTACATCCATAAGATTATGCATCTCTCTCTCAATCTTTTTAATCTCTTTGAAAGTGCACTTTAGTTGTAGTAAGGTTGAATAGGCCATGAATTCTGAGATCTTTGATCCATTAATGCATCCATAACATTTTCATCTCCCATTCCAATGCAATTGCAGTGGACTTCAGGATCCATCAGCTTCCAAGGTAGTAATACTTTCTCCCAACTTTCATAAGGTACTTGCGATTGACTGCAAAGTTGGAAAATAGTAGATGGGTGACCCAATCTAGTTGTAGATCCATTCACAACCAAACCCAAAATAGATTTCAAAATTATGGCAGAGTTAGAAAATAGTAGATGGGTGTCCCAATCCAGTTGCAGATCCATTCACAATCAAACCCAAAATAGATTTCAAAATTATGGCTTCAATATCAACAGGTTTTCCAGTTTGAATACAATAATCCAAAATAACACTCTCCTTTATAACCTCACTAATTTTCATAGTAGGCAGTAATTTTGAGGAAATGAAGAAATGACATGCCTTTGAAGTAGGATTTAATAATGCTGAAGAAAAACTCACTTTCCCATCGTCATGGGCTTCCTAATTGGCATCTTCATCTGTAAGGTAATGGTAGAGTTCATTCATGTTGTCTCCTGTAAGGGTAAAATTTGCATAATGGCAGACAAACACATTCTCGATAAAAAACATTTCATTGATTCTCGAAGGAGTGAATTGCACAAATCTGCCTCGCACATAGATCATTCCGAGGTTGATCCCTTGAATATTTACATAAAATTCTTTCACCACAGGGACAACTACAATGGAAGTAGTGTAGCAAAGCACTTCCCAACACCTCTACGCAATAACTTCTTCAACTCGAGTATTCGGTGTGTTGAATCCTCGATGCACACATCCCCTCTCCTTGATAAGCCTCTTCTTCATCATGCAACTTCTGTGTGGCCAAACTGATGAACTTTCTTCGGTTGAAAATTCAAAATCTAGCGGAGTTTCTAGAGTTGGAAGCCATGGGAATTGAAAAGTGTGACTCTTCTCTTTTTTTCCTCCTTAAAATTTGTCTTGAAGTCAGATTTAAGGAGTTATTTGAGTTGTCCCTGCTAAAAATCGTCATTTGGCACGTTTTTAATCATTTTTGTCTCTGTGGCGCATCATGCGTCAGCTCTCTCGAAATCGGCGCATCATGCGCCAGTTCCAAAATTTGGTCGTTTCGATTTTTATCAAATAAATTATCAGTCTTTTCACAATATTAGGCAAACAAAGATGTTTATAAACATTTTTCTTAAATACACGGATTACATAAAGAGATAAAACATAAAAATATATATAGATATGGGTTGTGTCCCACAAAATGCTTGGTTTAATGTTGTCAGCTTGACATTCCCAGTCTCATTTTGGGAGATCCAACATGATAGTCTCTTTAAAATTTGGTCTATGACCATCAAAATAAGGTTTCAATCTGTGCTCATTTACTTTAAATATTTTTCCAGTCTTAGGATCTTCAATATTGACTGCTCCATAGGAATAGACTTTTATAACTCTGAATGGCCCTTTCCACCTAGACTTTAATTTTCCAGAAAATAACTTTAATCTTGAATTATATGATTAAACTTCTTGTTCATGTTCAAAACTCTTTATTATCTTTCGATCATGTCATTCTTTCATTTTTTCCTTATAAATCATCGCATTATTGTAAGATTCATTCCAAATTTCCTCAAGCTCATTCAATTGCAATAATATTTTCTCACCAGCTTCTTTTAAATTGAAGTTAAATTCTTTTATCACCCAATAAGATTTATGTTCTAATTCAACTGGCAAGTGACAAGTCTTCCCAAAAATTAATCTAAATGGGGACATTCTTATAGGTGTCTTATAAGTTGTCATATATGCCCTTAATGCAGTAAACCAGTCCATTTTGTTAGGATTAATACTCTTCTCTGAAATTCTCTTAATTTCACGATTAAATACTTTCGCTAAACCACTAGTCTGAGGATGATAAGCAGTTGCAATTTTATGTATTATATTATATTTTTTCGCTAGTCATGCAACTGTTGCATTTCTAAAATGAGATCCTTCATCAGTAATTATTACTCTCGGCATTACATATCTTGTAAATATATTCTTATTTAAAAATTTTGAAACACTCTGAGCATCACATCTAGGTAAAGAGACTACTTCTATCCATTTTGATACATAATCTACCACAATCAATATATGTACATTTCCAAATGAATACATGAATGGTCTCATAAAATCTAATCCCCATACATCAAAAATTTCAATTTCCAAATTAAAATTTAGAGGCATTTCATTTCTTCTAGAAATATTACACTCTCTGACACCAATCACATGATTTTATTTATATATATATTAACATCTCTAAATAGGGTAGGCCAATAAAATCCAGATTGTAAAATTTTTCCAGCAGTTNCACACCAATCACATGATTTTATATATATATTAACATCTCTAAATAGGGTAGGCCAATAAAATCCAGATTGTAAAATTTTTCGAGCAGTTTTATCACTCCTAAAATGTTTTCCAAATTCAGAATCACGAAATTTTTTAATAATCTTCTGAATTTTTTTATAAGGCACACATCGTCTTATAACTAAATCTTTACACTGTTTATACAAATGAGGATCATCCCAAAAATAAGATTTTACATCATAAATGAATTTCTTTTCCCGTTGTTTTGTCAATCCATATGGTAAAGTACCACTAACAATATAATTTACAATATCACCATACAAATGTATTTCTCATCCTTTTACAGCATAAAGTTGTTCATAAAAAAATATCTTTAATCTCTTTTTTCAAATAATGTATTTCTTCATGTTCTAATCTCGATAAATGATCAGTTATTTGATTATCAGTCTCTTTCCTATCAACTACTATAAAGTCAAACTCTTGCATCAGAAGTATCCGTCTAATTAATCTTGGTTTTGCATCATTCTTTTGCATTAAATATTTAGTAGCATAATGGTTAGTATGCACAACACATTTAGTTCCAATCAAATATGATCTAAATTTATCAAAAGCATACACAATGACTAATAACTCTCTTTCAGTGGTGGTATAGTTAATTTGAGCATCATTAAGAGTCTTACTAGCATAATATATGACCTCGAAAATATTATCATATTTTTATCATAAAACAACTCCAATTTCATAATCACTAGCATCACATATTAGTTCAAAAGGTTTCTCCCAGTCCGGTGAAACAATTATAGGAGCAGTGATCAATTTTTCCATTAAAGTTTCAAAGGCTTTAAGGCAATCTTGGTTAAAGTCAAACTTTACATCTTTTTCTAGAAGTTGACATAAAGGCTTGGTAATTTTTGAAAAATCTTTGATATATCACCTGTAGAATCCAACATGTCTTAAAAACTCCTAACTCCTCTTACATTAGTAGGTGGAGGCGGGTTCGATATAACCTGAATTTTTGCAGGATCTACTTCTATGCCATTTTCTAAAATTTTATGTCCAAGAACANTCTCTTACATTAGTTGGTGGAGATAGGTTTGATATAACCTGAATTTTTGCAGGATCTACTTCCATGTCATTTTCTGAAATTTTATGTCCAAGAACAATTCCTCCTGTAACCATAAATTGACATTTCTCCCAGTTCAAAACAAGATTAGATTTTTCACATCGTTCCAGAACTTTTTCTAATTGATTTAAACATATTTCAAAGGAAGTTCCAAATGTAGAAAAATCACCCATAAAGACTTCAATCCTTTTTTCAATCAAATCACTGAAATTTGACATCGTACATCTTTGAAATATTATAGGTGCATTACATGATCCAAAATGCATTTGCTGAAAAGCAAAAGTTTCATAAGGACTAGTAAATGTTGTTTTCTCTTGATCTTCAGGAGCATAAGGTATTTGGTGATAGCTGGTATATCCATCTAGAAAATAAAAATATTTATGCCATGCTAATCTATCCAACATCTGGTCCAAAAAGGGTAAAGGAAAATGATCCTTCCGGGTGGCAGAGTTTATTTTTTTATAATCTATGCAAATTCGTCATCCAGTGACTTATCTTATTGATATTGATATTAATTCATTATGCTCACTTGTCAATACAGTCACCCCTCCTTTCTCTAGAACATAGTGAATTGGACTCACCCAAGTACTGTTTGAAATAGGATATATTATTTCTGCATCTAACCATTTTATAATTTATTTCTTAACCACTTCTTTCATCATAGGATTCAATCTCCTTTGACGATTAATTTTTGGTTTATGTTGATCTTCCAACAAAATTCTATGCATACAGATTAAAGGACTGATTCCTTTAATATAAGCTAATGTTCGTCCAAAGGCTTTCTTGTATTTTTTTAAAGTTTCTAACAATTGTTGTTCTTGAGCATCATTTAATTCTGAGGATATTATGACAGATAGTGTAGATGAATATCCTAAGAATGCATACTTCAAATGTGTAGGAAGTGATTTCAATTCTAGTTCAAGGGGTTTTTCAATAGATTAAATCAAATTTTTGTCATTTTTAGCAGGATCTAACATTTCAAATTTTTCTTAAACATAATCTAGTTCTTCCATACTCACTTCCATAGACTCATCATGGATTTTATCATCATCTTGATATTCCATATATTCCTTTTTAAATTCACTTTCATATGTCTTTTTAATATATTCATGGCTTAAATACTCATTAATATCCATTATGAAGCATTCAATATCTTGTTCTTTTGCAGGGTATCTCATTGATTTTGCAATATTAATTGTATCCTCTTGATCACTAACTCTCATAGTTATTTCTCCCTTCTGCACATCTATCAAAGCTCTTCCGGTGACTAGGAATGGTCTTCCTAAAATAATAAGAATTTGTTATCTTCCTTCATATCTAATACAATAAAGTCCATAGAAAAGATAAATTTATCAACTTTTACTAAAACATCTTCTATAACTCCTTCAGGCTAGGTAATCGATCGATCAGCTAACTGAAGAGTTATAGTTGTAGGTAAAATATCTTCAAAACCCAACCTTCTAAAAATTGATAATGGCATAAGATTAATATTGGCTCCTAAATCACATAAAGCTTTTCCATAAAATCATTCGCCAATAACACGAGGAATTGTAAAACTTCCAGGATCTTTAAGTTTTTCAAGAAGCTTCTTCTGAATTATAACGCTACACTCTTCACTAAGTGAAACCATCTCATTATCTACAAACTTCCTTTTCTTATTAAGTATATCTTTCATGAACTTCACATAGCTTGACATTTGTTCCAAAGCTTCAACAAATGGAATGTTTATCGTTAATTTCCTCAAAATTTCCAAAAATTTTGAAAATTGATTATCTTTATACTTTTTCTTCAATCATTGAAGAAATGGAGGTGGTGATCTTTCTATAGTGATTTTCATTGGTTTAATAGGAGTTTCTAACTCATAATGAAAATCTTCACCAGAATTTTCACTTTCCAGCCCATCTTTTTCAATTTTAACTTCTTGCTGAACTCTTTCTTCCAATTCTTTTCCACTTCTTAGTTGAATAGCTTTAATTTGCTCCTTGAATTTTGATCTTTTAGATTTACTTCAACTTTACTAGGTAATGTTCCTGGAGGTTTATTGCTAAGTGCAGTAGCAATATATCCCATTTGATTTTCCATGTTTCTGATTACAGCTCCTTGACTCTATAATTGACTTCCCATTTGCAATATCAATTCTTCCATTGATAACTTATTCTCCTTACTTTGCAAATTATTAAATTTTGGGGGGTAATAAGGTTTATAGGCTTGATTTCCTTGACTTTTGGAGCTTCCCACTGGGTTCACAACATTGCTTCACCATTGTGGATTTGAAGTATTCAAGTTATTATTACTCCAACTAAAGTTTGGATGATTCTTCCATCCAAAATTATAATAATTGGCATAAGGATTATTAGAACGATTGTTTATTGCATTAAAAGTCTCATAAGAAGATTGAGATTCTATCATTTGTCCCAATGAGTTCTCCTCAAGCATAGGTGTCGTTTGAGAATAATTCATTCCATATTAATTTATCTTCTTTGATATAGCAGCTATTTGAGCAGCTAATATAAATATTGCATCAGAATCATGAACACTGGCTACTCTTTTTGAATTTACCAATTCTAGGGGCCATTGAAAATTATTAGTAGCCATCTCTTTAATTAATGAATATGCTTCATCAAATAATTTTGACATTAATGATCCACCAGCAGCAACTTCAATTATCGATCTAAGAAATCCAACCAATCCATTATAAAAAATTTGAATTATTAACCAATCTGACAACGCATGGTGTGGACACTTCCTAANGTTCTAGGGGCCATTGAAAATTATTAGTGGCCATTTTTTTAATTAATGAATATGCTTCATCAAATAATTTTGACATTAATGATCCACCAGCAGCAACTTTAATTATTGATCTAAGAAATCCAACCAATCCATTATAAAAAGTTTGAATTATTAACCAATCTGGCAATGCATGGTGTGGACACTTCCTAAGGAGATCTTTAAATCTTTCCCAGGCTTCATAAATTGACTCCCCTTCAAACTGACAAAAAGATGTAATATCATTTCTAAGCTTAGCAGTTTTTGAAGGTGAGAAATATTTAGATAAAAAATTTTGTGATAAATCTTCCCAAGTTCTGATAGATCCAGGTGCTAATGAGTTTAACCACATCTTAGCTTTATCCCCCAGTAAAAAAGAAAAAATTCTAAGTCTGACAGCATCATTCGACACTCCATTATATTGAAATGTAGCACATAATTCTAGAAAACTAACAAGGTGTAAATTTGGATCTTCATTTGTTGTTCCTCCAAACTGATTGTTTTGTACCATTTGGATAATAGCAAGTTTAAGCTCAAATTAATTGGCAGTTACAACGGAGTTTTGTATACTCAAATGAATTTCATCTGCTGTAGCATTAGCATGATCCCTTAAAGGTCTCTGATGATGTTCATTTTCATTTCCAGCATTACTTGAGTTGCAAGCCATTTTGCTAGAATGATTTTTCTTTTTTTGTTGTTTTTGAATTTTTCTAACAATTCTTTCTAATTCAGAATCGTAAGGTATTAGTGTCGGCACTATTTTTGGTGTGGGGTTTGCCCGTAAGAAGCTGTCGGTCATCGGAATTGAAATCCCGTTGCCCGCTTCGGAAGGACGTTTTAAAAATTTTAGTTTTGAAAAAGATGAAGTCAAACTAACCCCATAATTTTCATAGTTTAGATGAAAGAGCGCTTTACCTCAAATTTTTTATCTATTCCGAAGGATGAACACAAGAGTTGAGGGTGAGGCTTATCAAATAAACTAAAGAAAGTTATGACATCCGTTTGGTCTGCGAAACCAATGTATTGGCCGACAA
>JXCR01146343.1:0-79569 GCA_002079205.1 Phalaenopsis hybrid cultivar
AAGCGTGAAAAGGTAGTGGGTGAAGAGCCCACAAAGCTTCTAGGAGCCTTTCATGTCATTCACATATTTTTTTTATTGGCATACAAATTGTTTATAGAGCTTATCAGAATTTCTTTTTTTTATCTCAGTTTAAACCACACCGAGAATGATTTAGCGTGACATACCAAATTGATCTGGTACGGAGAGCTCTCATGCAGGCATCCTAGAATGACCAGATAAACCACGCAAAATATGAGATTTTACAAAATTCAGGTCAAGGTGGGATTTTCCTTAAGAACTTTTCCTTAGCCCATAACCTTTAATTCTTTTCACCCTTAGCTTAAGTAGGCCACTTCATTCGTATCTGGGTGTCAAAAAAAATCTTTCGTTTTGGAGATGTCTTTAAATCCATTATTGATTTATCAGTCATCCCAATGTCACTTAAACAATTCTCTGAACTTAATATCCTAAGGATCTTATCAGGAGAATTTTGAGATCATAAAATTTCTTTATATTAAAGTTTCTAATTTTTCCACCCACCTCAAGCTTCTCCTTAGGAGTGTTGAGTGATTTTTTTTTCTTTTTTCTTTTTTGAAGCCTTTCACATTTTTTTTTGTTCTTCTGAGAATGGCTATTTTTGGTGAGCTTCTTTTTATTATAAAGCATTTTTTTCTGACTCAACAATTTCCCAAATAAAGATTTTTAGGATTTTATGACTCATTGCTTGTCAAACTTCTATCGGTTTAACTGAATGGGAAAGTAAGCGATCTAAATACTCTATGAAACAACTCACATCTCAAGGACATCCATCAATTCATTCTGAGGTGTTCTCAAGACTTAGATGAAAGTTCATTAAAGGAAGGGATTCGATCATTGAGACTTAGTTTGAATCCCCCAAATCATGAGAATTTGCAAATCTTAAGATGGTGCATACATGATCTGGTCAAAGCTTATCCTCAGGATCTATCCTAGAAACCTCAAGAATAATCAAAGGTGAACCCAAGACAAGACCAACTGAGGAGCATGATTCCTTTCGGAACCATCTCAATGGACTCCAGAAATTAGAGTCGGAGCATCAAGAGATCATAGATATCTCGGTCAGATAAGTAGAGAGATCTAGCCGGTAGCTTCAGATATCGAGGTATCCTGACGAGTCATGGACTGATTTATAGGGACAAGGTGTCTAATCAGTTCAACATGACTATCAACAAGGTGATAAAAATTAACCAAGTCAAACAACATATCCATAAAGTTGGATATGGTAGAGGTGAATCAATTTTGAAATGATGCTCTTTCACCAAGAACAGACTAAAAAGTTAAAAATGTTCTGGATAGGTGAGACACCAAATCCTAGTCGGGTTTAGAGTAACTAACTAAAACAAATTCTTAGACATGTAGAATGGTCTTAGCAATGAAATGCTCTAATCAAGAGTCTTGCCAAAAGGCAGACTGACTCAAATCAAATGAGGCACTCTCAAAGAGCCTAGGAGATGTGTATCCCGACTAAACATGGAACGATCAAGACTAGCAAGAAAGTCTAATTGATACAACATGTCATCAATAAGAGATTTTGGGGGTGTTCCCTAATTAGAGTACAAAACATCCATCATAGCCCTGTTTAGTAAATGAAAGAGTTAGGATAAAATACTCTTCAAAGCAAAGTCAAGTAAACCCCTCATCTTCAAATGTAGAAAGTCGTTCTACATGCAGCGTCGGGATATCAAAAGATGTGGTGGCAGCAATTTGCCTAACGCACCAGGTGTTCACCAAAGTAAGAAGATCAACATTTGTCCTATAGAAAAAGGAGAGAATCAACGGGGGTGCGCCCCGGATCTCCCTTTATCAAAATGGGACAAATTCATCTAACATGATGAAGAGGACGTCAGAACACTCTCTATATGACTTGTGGAAAGAGTGGGCACATCAGGTGAGAGAAAAAACCACTCTGACAGGATCATAACGATAATGTGGCACAAAATCTAGTATAGTAGCACTAAGTACCACACCAAGTGTCCCATGCAACACCTAGGCGGGTATCATGGCCTGCACGACAAAAAGTAAATATCCTAACCTTGTAATGGACTAGCAGGCGGACCCCAATCTCCTATTATGAGAGTCTATAGCATAAGAAGAATAAAGAAGTTTGCTTGGACATCTTAAGGATCAGGATAAGAAAATTCTTTTAAAGAAGAGGGCCCAGTTCTCATAGAAGGGAAATTAGAATCCCAACAGGTATAGAGACCTATAACTGAGTCAAGTGCCATATTTGCAGCATTTTATTCTTATTCCTCTAGAAGCCCTTACCAAATATAGGGATAGGCAATACCTAAGAGAAACCTAAAATGACGGGGGCTAGTATGGTAGTCAAACCGTCAAAAATATTTCCTCTTAAAGAGAAAGCTGCTCCTATGATCTTCTAAGTCAGAGAACTCATGGCAGCAGAAACAACAAGGACTGCATGGTGAGAATGGCCGACGTCCTGGGGAGTAAGAACCACCAAACAATCATGGTTGAAGAATAGTTTGCACAAACAGATAGAGGAGAGATACAATTCTTAGCTGACGAGATCTCAGCGTTACCCCATGTTGGAACCAAAACGTATCATGGTAGAGACCCGATCCACATTGCTAGAGGACGAAAAGGGTGATTCTCAGCCGATAGGATAAAAGCATGATCCTGGGTCGGAACCAAAGAGAGACATAATGGGGACATACCAAACTGCCAGAGTACGTTATCGTAAAAGGTAACTCAAGAACTCGTATATAGTATAACATTTGCGGGATGGAAATCCTCAAAAACACAAAAAGACTACAAAAAAGGCCAAAAAAATGGGAAAGAGATTGTAGTGCATCGTCATTTGGTACTAACCTCTTCTTTGGAGAAAAAGTAGCACCGATACGAGCTACTACAACGAAAAAAGTGTCACATTCACAACCCCTTTTTAAAGTAGCATCCAGCAAGGATGTGGTCTGTACAACTGGGAAAGTAGCACAACAACTCAAATCAGAGGCCAAAGATGCCCTCCGAACTAGGACCAAAACCTTTATATAGACTTGATGTAGGACAAGCAGCTAAATTCATAGCAATCTATTTCTAGTCCTCCTGGCCTTCTTGCCTAATCGAGGGACACGTGGAACCTCAGGGGCACTGATACACCTAAAAATATACAATTTTTCATGCTTCATTTTATAATGATATTGCACTTTAAAGGTATGCTTTCTTGTGTTTCTTGTTGTAGGTACATCAAATTTAAGAATTTTGAGTGATTGGAGCAAAAGGAACAAAAATGGATCAAACCGGAGCAAATACAGTTGAACCGGGGCACACCGGAGCCAAGGGGACCTAAACTGAACACTTAAGTGCCTGTGCCCAGCTCATAAGCACCCAAAATTTTTCTTAGGCACCACTAGACAGAGAGGAAGGTGCTTAAGTGCCCAAAAATGGCGCTTAGGCGCTGGTGACAGTTTTTAACATACCTTCTAGAATATAGGTCAGATTTGGATGATTTTTGAAGCGGTGCTTCATGCATCTCTTAGGGAATTCATTGATAATGAGAATAGTGACATTATAAAAGAATTTGGGGTTGTTATATGGAGTTTTGAAGAGGCACTTTAGGCACCATTTGGAAGATTCATTGAATCTGTGTAGTTTTGAAGAGACGCTTAAGCATCTCTTGGGAAATTATAAAAAAAGGCTTGGAAATGTTTTTAAAACAACTCTTAGACTCTTAAATTAATTGAAAGAGGAGAAGAAAACTTGGAGAAGAAGAGAATTCTTGGGTGGAGCACCAAGCAGGGTGGCAAGGCGAGAGAGAAAGAGAGAGAGTGAGAGATTTCTTCTTTTCATTTCACTTTGTTCTTGGAGAGGATTGTAAGGAGATTTATTTTGCTATACAAAGAGAGCTTGATTTCTATTAGAGATTAGTATTTACATTGTATTTTGATTTGAATTTAGAACTTTGTTTGTATGTTTTCAAATTCTTGTTCAATGAAAAGTTCTTATTATTTCTCAATGTGTAGTGAGTAGTTTTCTTTACTCTTCCCTCTTATAATGAATTAGTATGCATGTGTAGGATATAGAATCAAGTAGAATGAGAACAAATTGTGATGATTTTACTTTTTTTGTTATTTACAAGTAAACTTGATCAACTTGCATGCTAAAATCTGTTGTGAGAACATGTAAGATCCAGGATGGTATTATCTCAATCAACTGTGGTATAATCACATGAGATTGTATGGATCAGAATGTAGTCCACATAGTTGAGAGCAAATAAATAGGGAAATAATATTTGATGGGTGTAGAATTAGAGAACTTTAGAGTGACAGGCTAAAAACCCCTAATTTGGTCTATGGTTTTAGGTTTTGATGCAAGATGTCAGCCTCCAGATGGAGGGATAAGAGGGAACTTTAGAGTGAGAGCTAGTATCTTCTCTGTTAGCCTTCTTCAAAACTATTCCAACTTTAGATTAACCAATATTCTTTATATCATCTCTAGTAAGAGTAAATAATATAATTTCTCTTATTTGTCACAATCTTTCTCACTACTTGTTTTACTTTTACACATGTCACTACTTTCATTGCATGAGGAAGAGTACTTTTAATATGTTAAAAACCCCACTTTTTGATTTTCACTAAGTAGTTTAATTTAGAAGTAGAAGTGGTATTGTAGTGATAATTTTAGGATAAAATCAAAACCAAACTTTTATCAACCTTCCAAGCTAGGGTGTGTTATTCTAAACTAGAATTTCTCTTAAAAGTCATCGTGATTAACCTCGATCTCCATGGGATCGATATTCGAGGCTTAATCAAAAAGCCATATATTACTTGATAATGATACATATACTTTTGTAGAATCCCTACAAATATAAATAAAATTTGACTTGTTTGAGATCAAGTTTTTGTTGTCATTGCTGGGGATTAAAATCTTCAAGTAGTGGTGTCAACTTCTTAAATTCTACATACAAAAAAGAGTATCGGGATTAAGTTTTTGGTGCCATTATCGAAGATCACGACGATTTATCTTGAATTTTAGAAGAATTTTAGTTGAAGTAATTAAGCTTATACATGGAAACTATAGTGCAGTAAAAACTATTTTTGGGTGAAAAGTGTTTTTTGTATGAAAAGTGTTGTGAAAAAAAACTGTTTGTGTGAAAAGTAAGGTGTTTGTGAAAATGTTTTATAGTGTTGAATATAATTTTTATTTTATTTGTTTAATTATTAATTTATTATTTGTTGTGTTTTGTATGCAAAACAAAGGATCTGTAAGACTTATGTCTTATGATTCTGAGTTAGAAAAAAGGAAAAAAAATCAAAAAATAGAAAGGACTTAAAAAACTAAAAATAGAAATGGAAAACATTCAAAATAATTACTTAGAAAATCATCATAAATTATTGAGGGATTACATAAATCCTACGACAATTGAAATTCATTTGAGTATACAAACCCTTATCGTAGAAGCTGACTCGTTTCAAAATAAATCCATCGATTATCTAACTAGTGCAGAACAACTAGTTTGGGGGAACTCTTTCGGAGGACCCCTATTTACACTTATCAAATTTTCTAGAACTTTGTGCTACATTTCATTATAAAGGCATGTCAGGCGATGCTGTTAGACTAAGGCTTTTTTGCTTTCTCACTAAGGGATAAGGCTAAAATGTGGTTATACTTATTATCACCTGGTTCCATTAAAAATTTGAAGGATTTAACTCATAAATTCTTAGCTAAGTATTTTTCACCTTCAAGGACTACTAAACTTAGAAACCATATTATCTCATTTAGTCAGTATAAAAAAGAATCAATATACAAAACCTGGGAAATATTTAAGGAAATCCTAAGTAAGTGCCCACACCATGCTCTGCCCTAATGGAAGTTCAAATAATCAGGGGAACACAAACTATTGACCTTCATATCCATCAAACTCTAACAATGCTCAACAATTTGAGAATAAGAAGATGTCTATAAAAGAAGTGGTATTGCAAATGGGAATCCAATTGCAAGGTCAAAATGCTGCGATTAGAAACATAGAGAATAAACTGGGATAAATTGCCAATTCACTTAGCAATAGACCCCAAGGAACACTTCCTAGCAACACTGAGATCAACCCTAAAGAGAAAAATAATAAAAAAATAGATGTTGTCCAATTAAGAAGTGGAAGAGAGATAGAGGGTGTGGTTAGAAAAGAGAAAGAAGTTGTGAGAGAAACAAAGGAAACTAAAAGACCTAAAGAACATGTTTCTAAGGATCTAGAAAAATTAATATCTCCAATTAAAATAAATTTAGAAAGACCACCACCTCCATTTCCTCAAAAACTTAGACAATATTAGTTGGATAAATAATCTTTAAAGTTTGAGGAAGTACTTAAGAAGTTAATAATAAATATTCCTTTTGCTGAAGCTTTGGAACAAATGCTAAGTTATGCAAAGTTTATGAAGGAGATATTAAACAAGAAAAGGAAGTTTTGAGATTACGAGACAGTTGCACTAAGTGAAGAGTGCAACGTTATACTTCAGAAAAAGCTTCCTCAGAACTTAAAGATCCTTGTAACTTAATAGTTCCTTATGCAATTGGAGAAAGATTATGTGAAAAAGCTTTATGTGATTTAGGATCGAGCATTAATGTGATTCCTCTATTAATATTTAGAATGTTAGGTTAACTGATATTTCCCCACTATTGTAACCCTTAAGTTAGTTGATCGATCTATCATTTATCAAAAAGGGATTATAGAAGACGTGCTTGTTAAAGTTAATAAATTTATCTTTCCTACGGACTCTATTGTATTAAATATGGAGGAAGACAAAGAAAATCTAATTATTTTGGGGAGACCTTTTCTTATTACTGGACAAGCTATGATAGATGCACAAAGAGGAGAGTTGACTATGAATATTAATAACTATGAAGCCACTTTTGCTGTTTTAAAGACTATGAAGTATCCAGCTGAGAGAAAAGATGATGATGATTTTTGGATCGATGAAATTTGTTATCTAAGTAAAGACCACTTCGAAGAAAGTTATGAGAGTAAGTTAGCAGATGAGATCGAAATGGACTTTTATGATTAGTTGAAAATGTTGTTTAAAAAAGACTGTATGCATGTTCAGAAGAGGTGTGAAATGATGAATGTTGCCGAACATAATAAAATTTTAATTCCATCCATTGAAAAATCTCGTGAACTTAAGATGAATGTACCCCATACAATTTTAAGGCTTACCTTTTTAAGGAATTCTTCTAAACTACCAGTCTTTATATCTTCAAATGTGAATCAATCACTAGAACTTGAATTGAACGATGAAATTAGTAAAAGATCTCCTAAGAAAGAGTTATTCAAAATCACTGAATGGAATATTCCATGGTGTACGGACAAAATGAATTAGATTCTAATGTTGGGGTAACCAGAGTAAAAACTGGATACATCGGGTTGTCGATGTTGTACCAAGCGCTTCGTGGGAGTCAACTCATAGTTATCTTCTGTTTATTATGATTATTGTTATGTTAGATTGGATAGTAGCTAGATGTTGGACTTTGATCTGTGTTTGATGTGTAAGAGTGGATTGGATTAACGTTGTGAGGTATTTCCTTCATCATTAATAGATTTGTATATGATTTCTGGTAGTTGTAGGTTGACAAGTTTGTTACGACTTAGTTCTTAATAAGAGTTGAGCATTACCTTGAATCATGTAGTGTTTGGAATTGAGACACTCCATGTAAATTCTATTACTTCCTTTATCTGACTTTTTCTTCACCGGGTAAGGTCATGAACTTACTTAGTGAACAACATCTGGATGAAATGCAATATATTTACCTGATTGTGCATGCCTTAGACTTAGAGTAACCCTGAAATTGGAAACACATGAAGTAATTTTAGTCCATGGGTGATAATGATACAAGGTTTTATAGTACACCCACTTTATTAGTGAAATTTCTTCCGTTAGAAATTAATATTAAGGAGGGGAAATGTGAGTAGAAGGGAGATCAAATTAACCTCAATTGTTGTTTGTTTATGAATCTGTGAGTCTACGTAATGGAGTTTGTGTGTCTATGTTTGTAAGTCAAGTTAAATGAGTATTTATAGATGACAAAACCTATCTCAATATTTTAAACTTGTTAACATCCAACAATTCCTTTATGAAGTTTAAAATGTGTTACTGTTTAATCTATAGTTTGTACCTTTTCTACAATTAAAACTCTTTTATAGTGTTATGTCAAGCATGTTTAGGCTAGATTTACTTTCTACTGCAATATTCTACCATGTGTTATTTGTTGATACTTTTTTAGGATATGTAGTAATTTGTAAAAGTGAATTTTCCCTGCTGCATATTTTTGTACTTCATTGATACACATGTTTCAGCTTAAGTTTGGGAGGGGGGGAAGAAAAATGTTTCAAATTTAAACCTTAGTTGTTTTCAAAATTATTACAAATAAATTTTTATTTTATTTATGGTGATTATTGTTATGTTGAGTCATCTTAATGATGTTAAAATGTTAAATATAGAAATGGAGTAGGAAAACTTAGTTGATATTTTTAGTGAAAAGGCTGAACCTAGAGTTAAGGATATTTAGTTGAGAACTTGGGACTAAATTGTATTTTTTGAAAAATTAAGGATTCTTAGAATTCTTATTTTTAAACAATAAGGCTCTCTTAGAATTTTTTTTTTAAATATACATATTTTCAAGTGAAGGAAAGTAATAAGTTTTAACTATAGAAGAGGATAGTAGAATTCAAAATTATTTAAGAACTTGTCTAGATCCAGTAATCCTTACATAAAAAAAAAAGAAAAGAAAAAAAATAATAATGGATCAAAAAGATCCTGAAAAAATGAATAAAGTGAAGAGAAGCTTGAGGAGAAGTCCTAATCAAAAATTGGTTTCACTTAAGCCTTTCTAGAGTAAGAACTTAGAACAATCCTATGCTTGCTTTTTATACTTATATTAGTAAAAATTATTTTTAATAGAGTTCTTAAGTCTAAAAATTATTTTTAAGAGAGTTCTTAAGTCTTGAAATTAAAGTTCATAAGATCCGAAGTTTGAAAAATCTGCATAAATTTCTAAACAAGATAGGAAAACAAATTTTCACGTTTGATGATAAATATTTTAGAACCTGTGCTAGTCTGATTCACTAGATATTCTTCTCATTTGAACTATCACATTTTTTTAATAAAATTTTAATAATTCTAAGGGATGACCCATTAACTCTAATCTACATAAATTATTTTTAAAATATATTATAACTTGAGGACAAGTAATGTTTAAGTTTGGGGGATTTTGATACACATAAAAATGTCCTATTTTTCATGCTTCATTTCATATTGATATTGCACTTTAAATGTATGTTTTATTGTGTTTTTGGTTGTAGGTACATCAAATTGAAGAATTTGGAGTGATTGGAGCAAAGGGAAGAAAAATGGACCAAAACAGAGCAAACCGGAGCAAATCGGGTTGAACCGGGGCACACCGGAGCCAAGGTGACCTAAACCGGGCACATAATTGCTTGTACCCAGTGCTTAAGCACCCAAAATGGTTCTTAGGTGCCACCAGACAGAAGGGGGTGCTTAAGCGCACAAAAATGGTGGTTAGGCACCGGTGACGGTTTTCAACATATCTCCTAGAATATACATCGGATTTGGACAATTTTTGAAGCGGTTCTTCGTATATCTCTTGGGGAATTCATTGGAAATGAGAAAAGAGAATTTCTTGAAGAATTTTGTGCAGTTATATGGAGTTCTTAAGAGGCACTTCAGGCACCATTTGGAAGATTCATTGAATCTAGACGGTTTTGAAGAGACACTTAAGGATCTCTTGGGAAATTATAAAAAAAAGGCTTGGAATTGTTTTTGAAACAACTCTTAGACTCTTGAATTAATTCAAAGAGGAGAACAATATTTGGAGAGGAAGAGAAGAAGGCTTGGGCATGAGCCCTAAGCGGGGTGTCAAGGTGAGAGACAAAGAGAGAGAGTGAGAGATTTCTTCTTTTCTTTTCACTTTGTTCTTGGATAGGATTGTAAGGAGATTACTTTTGATATACAAGGAGAGTTTGATTTCTATCAGAAATAAGTTTTTTCATTGTATTTTGATTTGAATTTAGAACTTTGTTTATATGTTTTGAAAGTCTTATTCAATGAAAAGTTCTTGTTGTTTCTCCATGTGTAGTGAGTAGTTTTCTTTACTCTTTCATCTTGTAATGAATTAGTATGAATGTGTAGGATATAAAATCGAGTAGAGTAAGAACATATTGTGATGATTTTACTTTATTCTTCATTTACATGTAAGTTTGATCAACTTGCATGTTAAAATCTATTGTAAGAGCATGTAAGTTCTAGGATGTTATTGTCTCAATCAACTGTGGTAGAATCACATGAGATTATATGGATGAGAATGTAGTCCATATAGTTGAGTAAAAATATAAAAGGAAATATTCTTTGATGGGTGTAGAATTAGAGGACTTTAGAGTGACAGGCTAAAGCCCCTTAATTTGGTCTATTGTTTTAGATTTTGATGCGAGATGTTAGCATCCAATTGGAGGGATAAGAGGAAACTCTAAAGAGAGAGCTAGTATCTTCCCTACCCAGCCTATCTTCAAAACTATTCAAACTTTAGATTAACTAATGTTTTTTATAACATCTCTAGTAAAGGTAATGAAAATATAGTTGCTCTTATTTATCACAATCTCTCTCACTACTTGTTTTACTTTTACACATGTGACTACTTTCATTGCATGAGGAAGAGTACCTTTAATATATTAAAAATCTCACTTTCTGATTTTCACTAAGTACTTTAATTTAGAAGTAGAAGTAGTATTATAGTGATAATTGTAGGATAAAATCAAAACCAAAGTTTTATCGACCTTCCAATCTAGGGCGTATTGTTCTAAACTAGAATTTATCTTGAAAGTCGTCGTGATTAACCTCGATCTCCATGGGATCGATATTCGAGGCTTAATCAGAAAGCCCTATATTACTTGATAACGATACGTATACTTGCGTAGAATCCCTTGAAATAAAATTAAAATCTTACTTTGTTTGGGATCAAGTTTTTGGTGTCATTATCGGGGATTAAAATCTTCTAGTAGTGGTGTAAACTTCTTAAATTCTACATATAAAAAAGAATATCGAGATCATGCACTAGAATAGAAAGAGAGTCAGGATAGAAGTCACAGTGGCAAAGCAGTGAAAAACATACTGTTGATAAAAGATTCACCTGCCTATGGCAGGGAGATCGGTGAGAACACAGAGGTACGGGTTTAGAAATACCGTCATGTGCTACAGAGTGTCGCTGTCAAGCATCAGTATCCTTTTTTATAAGAGAAGCGGGCACGACACGAGCAACTGCAGCAAAAATAGCTTGATATACACGAATCCCCATATAAGGGGGAGGAAACAGAGCAAATTCCTCTAAGGGCGTTGGAATGGCTCAATATGCATGTCTCCCCTTTTAAGGGGGAGGGCATAGAGCAAAAGGGCTAAGGGGGCTTAGAAAAAACATAATATGCACGTCTCTCCTTTTAAGGGGAAGGGCGCAGAGCAAAATGCCTAAGAGGGTTTAGAAACAACTCAATATGCATGACTCTCCTTTGAAAGAGGAGGGCATACAGCAAACTCCTTAGAAGGTTTAGAATCATGTCAGGTAATCCCATAGAAGTGCTCGAAGGAACTGAAAGGTATGACACCTTCAGAAGCACAAAAAAAACTATGGGAGAAGGGAAAGGGTTCCCCCAACGGTAGCGATCGTATTCATCTTCCTGCTCTTCCGCATTGTGGGTGAAGAAGGGCAACAATAAAAAATAAGGAGAGGTTATGAAATCAATAAAAAAGTACAATGACATCGATGTATGTGATAATGCAGCAACTAAACTGTAGTGGGTGAGAAATGGACTAAATGCATCAAGTTGCTAACCCTAGCAACTGATGCATGGACTAAAAACTAAGGTCTCACCAAAGGGCTCAATTGTGACTAAAAGGAAGAGAACCAAGTCACGATAATATGTGTGAAACTCCTATTACAGCAAGATGCTATAACCCCAAAAGCAAAACTCTATGTTTGGAGAGAGAAAAACATCCCTAGCGAAGTCGTCATTCTGTATTTGTTCGTTTTTCTCTTTTTTTTTTATTTTAAAAGTATTCACTGATACACCTAAAATATATAGTGTTTTTAGACACCATTTTATACCTGTTTTTGAGATATTGAGCTTTAACAGAAGGTATTTTTGTGTTTTTCTTGCAAATACAGGTAAAAAGGGTGAAAAATACTTAAAGGAGTGAAAAAGGACCAAATTTGGAGCACACATGTGAAAAATGTGCAAATGAATTTTGGCGCCTAAGCACGAGATCCTGTTCTTAAGCACTGGTTAAACAGAGAAGGCTATGTCTAAGTGCCATAGGTCTCGGACTTAAGCGCCAATGGCAGTTACTAGATGGGAAAAGTCAGTTTCTGTGAATTTTATAGAGGTTTTTGAGGCACCCATTGGCTTAATAGGTGGTTATAACCACCATGGATGATAATTATCACAAAAGGATGCATCTCTTTGGGATATACATCAAATTGGGACACATTTTGAAGAGTTTACAAGACACTTCCTGGAAAACTATAAAAGAAAGAAGAGATGACTTTGAAAAGAGTCTTGAAAATACTTGGAAAGTTTTGAAAGTTCATCTTTTGGGGAGTTAGTTCGGAGAGATTTTTAAGCTCCACTTTTACTTTTACTTTATCATTTTTGTTATTTTATTTTGAGTGATTGTAAAGAGAAGAGAATCAAAGGAACTTCAATAGTTAAGTGGAGGATTTGAGATAAGTTTTTCTTTTTCTGTTTTGAGACACTTTTTATTTTAATTGAGACTTGTTGTTGGTTTGACAATTATTTCTACTTTTAAACTAAAGTGTGGTTTAATGTATTGTTGGTTTGACAATGATTTCTACTTTTAAACTAAAGTATGGTTTTGTTTTCTCCATACATGTTTTTGGTTTGATAATAATTTCTACTTTTAAACTAAACTGTGGTTTTATTTTCTCCATGAATTTTGAGTAGTTTTCTTTGTCTTTCTTCTTAAAATGATAATTAATTAAGTTTTGGATGGAAATTTTGGAGAGTATTGATCTCTAATGTTGGAAGAAGTTTTGATGATTTAAATCCATGCACTTCCTTTACTTCTTGATTTGGCCAATCTAGATGTTAAAATTTGTTCTTAGAACATGTAAGATCCGGGCTGGTATTGTCTCACTCAACAATTAGAAAGAATCACATGAGCTTGTATGAAAGAGAATGTAGTTCATATGATTGAGCGCAAATAAATAGGGAAATATTTATTGAAGCGTGTAGAGTTAGAGGACTTTAAAGTGTCAGGTTAAAGCCCCCAACTTAGTTTATTATTTTAGGTTCTCATACGGGATGTAAGCCTTTAGATGGAGGGAATCGAGGGAACTCTAGAGTGAGACCTAGTATCTTCCCTGCTTAGCCGGTCTTCAGAACTATTCAAACTTTAAATTAGCCAATGTTCTTCACTCTAGTATGGTATCTTCCCTACCTATCTGGTCTTTAGAACTATTCAAACTTTAAATTAGCCAATGTTCTTTATAGCATCTCTAGTAAGGTCGGTCTTCAAAACTATTCAAACTTTAAATTAGCCAATATTCTTTATAGCATCTCTAGTAAGGTTAAAGAATATTATTGCTCCTATTTGGAATAACACAATTTGCATACTTCCACAATAGAATTCCTATACTTAATACTAATTCATGATAAGAAGAAAGATATTTTTCTTATTAAGTGCTTTTCATCTACAAAACTCTAGTTATCTTTTTAAGTATTTACTGTTTTGTCAAATTGTCAAAAATACCAAAAATATTTGAATTTTTATTATTGCAAAATATATTCAGTTTAAGTAATTTTCTTTTTAAAAATAGAAATTTTTTTCTAAAAGTGCATATTGTATAAATTTCCTATCGGTTTGATATCAGGTCTTAATCAAAAAGTCCTATATTACTTGATAACGATACATATATTTGTGTAGTATCCTAATATATATAAATTAAAAGTTAAATACTTATTTTTCTTGATGATCAAATTTTTTGTTTTGTCACAAAGTGAGGAAATATAAGTGAAATATAATCTGAATTATTGTTGTACTTTACATATTAGCAATATCTAGGGATCAAGTTTTTCGCGCCCTTGCCGGGGAATTGAAAGCAAAATTTCTATTTTTAGAAAGTGTTAATTAAACTTTAAGTTATCTTATCTTTATTTATTTTGTTTTATTTTATTTTATTTTAGGATAGTGTATGCGTAGTTCAGATTCTAAAGGACTAGTGCCATACGATTCTGAATTAGAAAGAACTATTAGAAAAATTAAAAAACCAAAAAAACTAGTGCCTTATGATTCTGAATTAGAAAGAACTATTAGAAAAAGAAAAAGTACCAAAAAAATTATAAATTTTGAAAAATCCAAAAAAATTATAGCAATGGTAGACCAAAATAATCAAAATGCTGAAATTCATTAAGAGTTTAGACCTTTAAGAGATTATACCACCCTACTGTAGATGAACCTCATTGTAATATTCAAAAACCTACTTTAGTGGCTTATTCACTTGAGCTTAAACCTGCTATTATCTAAATGGTATCAAATAATCAGTTTGGGGGATCACCAACTTAAGATCCAAATTTACATCTTGCCAATTTTCTAGAATTGTGCGCTACATTTAAACACAATGGTGTATCAGATGATGCCATAAGACTTAGGTTATTTCCTTTCTCACTGAGGGATAAAGCTAAGATGTGGTTGAATTTGTTAGCACCTAGATCTATCAGAACTTGGGCTGATTTAGCACAAAAATTTCTTGCTAAATATTTTCCACCATCAAAAACTACAAAGCTTAGAAATGATATTATATCTTAAAATCAGTTTGAAGTGGAATCTATTTATGAAGCATGGGAAAGATTTAAAGAACTCTTAAGAAACACACCATGTAGATTGGTTAATAATTCAAACCTTTTATAATTGATTAATTGGTTCTCTTAGATCTATTATCGGAAAATTCAATCATTTTATAATAGATCAGTTGGATCTCTTAGATCAATTATCGATGTCGTTACTCGTGGTTCATTGATGTTAAAACCATTTCACGATGCATGTGCTTTAATTGAAGAAATGACTACCAATAATTTTCAATGGCCTTCTGAGATGGTAAATCCTAAGAAAGTAGCCAATATTCATGAAACTGATGCATTTATTATGTTAGCAAATCAAGTTGCTGCAATTTTAAGGATGTTAGACCAATTTGGAATGAATTTTTCTCAGCTAATTTTCATGAAAGAAGAGAATTCATTATGCCAAATGGTAGCTTCCTAATCATCATTAGAATCTTTGAATGCCATAAATAATAAACAAAATAACCCATATTCCAATTATTATAACCCAGGTTGGAAGAACCATCCCAACTTTAACTTGAAGAATAATTCGGGTGGTAATAATCAACGAGGGAACAACCAAGGAAACCCATTGGGAAACTGGAACAACCAATGGAATAATAATTATTGATCTACTTATCCTCCAAGTTTCAATAGTAATACACAATTTAAGGAGAAGAAGTTGTTTATAAAAGAAGTGGTGTTACAAACAGGAAATCAATTACAAAGTCAAGGAGCTACAATTAAAAATATCGAGAATTAACTCTGGAAAATAGCAAATTCATTAAGTAATAGATTCAAAGGAACACTTTTTAGCAATATTAAATCAAATCTAAAAGACTAAAATAAGTAAAAGCCGTTCAACATAGAAGCGGAAGAGAGTTGGAAGGTCGGGTTCAAAAGTAAATTGAAGTAGAGAGAGAAGAAATTGAAGAATCAAGAGAGGACGCTGCAAAAGATTCTGAAAGACCTATTTCTCCACTGAAATTTGATTTGGAAACCCGACCACCTCCATTTCCTTAGAGACTTCATCGGCATAAGTTGGATAAGCAATTTTCAAAATTTCAGGAAATATTTAAGAATCTTACAATTAATATTCCATTTGATAAAGCCTTAGAACAAATGTCAAGGTATGTAAAGTTTATGAAGGATATTCTCAACAGAAAAAGGATGTTTGAAGATAATGAGATTGTTGCAGTTAGTGAGGAGTGTAGTGCGATAATTCAGAAGAAGCTTCCTGAAAAGCTTAAAGATCCTGGTAGCTCTATAATTCCATGTGCAATAGGAAACAGATTTTATGAGAAAGCTTTATGTGATTTAGGTGCAAGCATTAACCTTATGCCATTATCAATATTTAAAAGATTGGGATTAGGAGAAATAACCCCTACTACTATAACTCTACAGTTAGCATATCATTTGATAACATGCTCTATAGGAGTTATAGAAGATGTCCTAGTGAAAGTGGATAATTTATCTTTCCTGTTGATTTCATTTTGCTAGATATGGAGGAAGATAAGGAGATACATATCATTTTGAGGAGACCTTTCCTAGCTAAAGCAAGAGAAATGATAGATGTGCAAAAAGGGGAATTAACAATGCGCGTCAATGATCAAACAATTACTTTTAACATTTCAAGATCAACAAAATACCCTGCAAAAGGTAAAGATGATGAATGTTTTAGAATGGATGTTTTAAGATACCTAAGTGAAAGAAATTTCAAGACTACTTATGAAGAAAAATCTAAAGAAAAAGATTTGGAACACGTGCAAGAAGAGGAATTAAATTAATGTGAAGATCTATTTAAAGAAGATTCAAACTATGTTCGAGAAAGTTTTGAAATTCTAGATAGGATAGACAAAGATAAATCATTTTTTTCATCTATTTAAAAACCTCTAGAACTTGAGTTGAAGTTACTCCCTGGTCATTTAAAATGTGCCTTTTTAAGAGATTCCTCTACTTTACCAATTAAAATTTCCTCAAAATTAACATTCGAAGAAGAAAAAAGATTGATGAAAATTCTGAAAAATTTTAAGAAAGCCTTTGGATGGACAATCGCCAATATTAGAGGAATCAATCCTTCAATTTGTATGCATAGAATTCATATCAAAGAGAACTGCAAACCCAGGGCTGATCCACAAAGGAGACTAAATCTTGTTATGAAATAAGTTGTTAAGAAATTAATTTTAAAGTGGTTAGATGCTAGAATTTTTTACCCTATTTTAGATAGTGCATGGGTTAGTCCAATTCATTGCATTCACAAGAAAAGAGGAGGAACTGTAATTATAATTTAACATAATGAGTTAATACCTACTAGACAAGTTACAGGGTGGTGAATATGCATTGATTATAGAAAATTAAATTTTGCCACTAGGAAAGATCATTTGTCATTACCCTTTTTAGATCAAATGTTGGATATACTAGCTGGGCATAAATACTTTTGTTTTTTAATGGATATATTGGTTATCACCAAATTCAAATATCTCATAAGGATTAAGTGAAAACAACATTTGCCAATCCTTATGGTAATTTTGCTTTTAGAAGAATACCCTTTGGTTTATGTAATGCCCCTATATGATGGCAATTTTTTTTGATTTAATTGAAAAAAGGATTGAAGTCTTTATGGATGACTTCTCAGTGTTTGGAACTTTATTTGACTCATATCTAGAACATTTATCTATAGTTTTTAAGCGCTGCGAAGAAAAAAATTTAATGAATTTGAGGCTTCACCAAGGCTGAAATTGAATGAATTTGAGGCTTCACCAAGGCCAATTGAAGGTCAAAATTGATGTTTATGAATGTTATGAAGAGTTTAGGGTCCAAGTTGAGACCAATGGAGTAGTCCATGGGGTTCAATTTGGTGGAACCAAGTCTTGGGGCCAAAATTGGGGGTTTTGATTTAGACCAAAATTGGGCTCAAATCATGGGCCAATTGAGCTTGGATTTAGTTTAGATTGGTCACATCAATGGTGAATTTGAGTTTAGGACTGAAATTAGGGTAAATGAGGACAAATTTGATGGACATCTAAGGTGGATTTGGGAAGATTGGGCATTTAAAGGCAATTTGGGAGCTTTGGTCAAAATGGTCAAAATGGCCAAATTAGGTCATGTGGTAGTTAAGAAAAGTGAATTGTGAATATTTCGAGTATTTTGGGAATTTTTGTGATTTGTTTTGGAATTTTGGGAATTTTGGGCTAGGGAGTGGTATTTTGGTAATTTTGGGTATTTTTAAGAGGCTTGAAATGATTTTTGAATAAATTTGGATATTTTGGGTAAATTTGGGAATTTTGGCCAGAATTAGGGTTGCAAGGGTATGTAGGTAATCTGGGGGAGTATAGGGGCAAAAGGCTAAGTTGGGCATTTTGCTAGAGTTGGGGTGCCAACCACCTTAAATAAGTCATGGACCAATGAAAACCCCATTTCGGTCCTCTAGGTACTGGTCTTAGCTAAACCCTAGCCTAAGGCCAGTGGGTTTAGGGGACTATCTACATGAGTATCCCAAAAGTATCAAGGGATTAGAGTTAAGAAATATTTGGGTTTGCATTTGTGACTGATTGTGTGTGAGGTGATTGCTGGTGAGTGCCTTAGCTCTAGACCAACACCCAAGGTTAACCCTAAGGTCCAATAGTCCTACAGGAACTCTTCTTGAGCTTCCTTATAGTGACCCTACCTTCTAAGTGCTATCGGTAAGGACCAATATGAAGAACTTCAAGTTGAGTAAAGAGGAGTTTAAAATTTCTAATGGTGAGGGTTCCTTTTCTAGTTTTCTAGGAATAGTCAATAGGAAAGTCCTATGGCTAGACCCTAGGCTACTAAAGAGGAAAATCTATACCTCAACCAAAAATAAGGTCAACAAATGGACCTCCAATATGTGTGGTGTGCTTAGCAAAGCACACCGCGGGAGCGTTGATCGACGAGATCAACAAAACCAATACGTACTCCTAAGTCGAGAGACATAGAAGGAGTCTAGGATTGTGAGTGTTATTTGCTTCCGCTGGGGAATATAGCAGGTGAATATTTGATCAAAGTTAGGAAGTAGGGACTCTCGTTGTAAATTGGAGAGTGGATTTTGAGTTATGAGATTTCAGAAATTTATAGAAGGTGGGAATCATTGTGTAAGTGCTGACCCCGAGGTGGGAGTTGAAATTCAAGTATTAATTTCAGAAGAGGGGGGGGGGGCAGTTAAGGACCGTTCATGAAAAGAGAGGAATCAGAAGTTAGGGACTGCTTCCAGGATAAGGATTGAAAGTTAAGGATCAATCATAAGAGAGAATGTCAGAAGATAGGGACCTAGCTTAAAAGGTTGAATCAGAGGTTAAGGACTGATTCTAAAATAAGAATTGAAAGTTAATGATCAATCTCATAAGAGAGCATCAGAGGGTAGGGTCTGACCTCAAAAGGGTGAATCAGAAATTAAGGACTATTTTGAAAATGAGAATTGAAAGGTAAGGATCAATCTCAAAAAGAGAGCGTTGGAAGCTAAGGACCGACCTCAAAAGGGTGAATCAGAAATTAGGGACTGATTTGAAAGAGAGAATTGAAAGGTAAGGATCAATCTCAAAAAGAGAGCATCGGAAGGTAAGGACCGACCTTATAAGGGTGAATCAAAAATTAGGAACTGATTCAAAAATGGAATTGAAAGGTAGGGATAAATCTCAAAAAGAGAGCATCAGAAGGTAAGGACCAACCTCAAAAGTAGTGAATTAGAAAATAGAGACTGATTCAAAAATAAGAATTGAAGGGTAGGGATTAATCTCAGAAGAGAGCGTCGGAACGTAAGGACTGACCTCAAAAGTAGTGAATCAGAAATTAGGGACTGATTTCAAAATGAGAATTGGAAGGTAGAGATCAATCTCAAAAGAAAGCGTTGGAAGGTAAGGAAAAACCTTAAAAGTAGTAAAGCAGAATTTAGGGAATGAAAAAGCGAAATGAAAAGTAGGGATCAATAAAAAAAAAAGAGCGTCGAAAGGTAAGGACTGACCTCAAAAGTAGTGAATCAGAACTTAGGGACTGATTCAAAAATGAGAATTAAAAGGTAGGGATCAATCTCAAAAGAGAGCGTCGAAAGGTAAGGACCAACCTCAAAAGTAGTGAATCAGAAATTAAGGACTGACTCAAAAATGAGAATCGAAAGGTAAGGGCCAATCTCAAAAAGAGAGCGTTGGAAGGTAGGGACCCACCTCAAAAGGGTGAATAAAAAATTAGGGACTGTTTAAAAATTGATAATTGAAAGGTAGGGATCAATCTCAAAAGAGAGTGTCGGAAGGTAAGAACCGACCTCAAAAGTAATGAATCAGAAATTAGGGACTGATTTAAACATGAGAAATGAATGTTAAGTAGAGTTTGTGGTGTTGAATTGAAAGATGTGTGTTATGTGAAAAGTTGACATTATTGAAAAAGATTTGTGAAATTTTGTGAGCTTTTTTGCGCAGCATGTGAAATTCTGCATGGATGTGAAGACATTTAGTGCATACAAAGATAGTTGTGCTACGCAAGCAAAGAGTAAGGAACTCCAAAATCAAGAGAATCCACTCAATAGATTTATTTTCTTTGTTTTTATCACATTTAATTTTTTTTTAAAATATGCTTTCAAAATTTGATTTTAGTTGGTTGATTTTTCTAAAGAGAGTTGTTTTGTTGTTTGTTTATTGGTTATTTTTGTTTAAATTTTATTAAAAAAAAAATTTTATTTGTCGTTTTGTCCTTTGTTCATTGTAATTTTGAACGAACATGTGGCAATTGACCAAAAAAAGCACATTTTTGAAAGAAACTTCATTAATCTGCTCCAAAAAAAGTTACAGATCAAGTGTAGGACAACGCCTCAAAAGGTACAATATGCAAAATACATCAAAGTACATCCAAAATATCTTAAGCCAAGTAAACATTATACGCTGAGCATCTCTGATACTTATCAAATTGTTGTAATGTAGTAAAGGAGAAAGGAATCATCTGACCGTTTGTTCCTGCTGTGATAAGCTCTTGATCGAGCTGACCTTCTAAGCCACACTACAAGATAAGAGTTCCCTTTGCATGTGCCAAGAGGTGTAACCCTCTCATAGCTCGTAAGGTAGTAATTTCTCAAGCTCTGGATCTGGTTGAAACCCATGTGGTATTTTGCTGTCATCCATTCGTCAGAAGGTTACAGACAACCTGTGGTGTCCCACTCCTGAAATGCAATGCTTGGCAACATCTGCACCGTTGCCTTTGAGAACAAGCACTGAGCCAACTGGTAGGGGAATCTCCACAGAGCTTCTAAACTCACCAGGGCTAATGATGTCAATTTCTTTTCAGAATAAAATCTTGCTTTTACTCATGAATGAGACCATACAAAAAGGCCTCTTAAAGTCATGGTGATCGATGTGTGAAGGAATCTAATCACCATCGTCATAGATGTTGATAATACAACTATTTGGAATGTAGGTAGCAGGCAGAAAACTTCAGCTGACCATTCTTTTGATCATCCACTTTATCATTAGCGGTAGTGGATCTACTTGATCATGTCTGAGGATCCCAGGCGGATTCCCCAATTTATCATTTGTTAAGTTGTAGCAACAGCCACACTAGATAGTAATCCTCCCTTTTTCTCGCATCCATTTCCTCTGCTCATAATAGGTCTTTTCCATAAGTAAACATGCTTGCCCTCTATCCCTTAGGTCAAAAATGCAGTCAAGAATACTTTGTATGTCAGTATCTGAGAAGACTCTGGTATACAGTTCTAATCTTTCCAGTATGTTGATGAATTATCCCTGTACTTCTTTGTAGAACACAAAGTCTCTTTTATTTACTTTGCTCATTTTATAGTATTCCACCGTTGTGGGAGTCAACAATTGTCATGGGTATTCCCTCATTTGAACCTCAGTGGGAACCTAAGCTGGTGTTCTCTCTGGCTCTAACGGCATGTATGATTCTATGTTTGACAGGACGTTTGGCCTGTACCCTATGGAACATACAACTCTACATCCATTGAGACATATAGCCTTGCCTCTATCAGGTAATCAAGGGCCTAAGATCCATCATCAGTAGATGCATATTCCTTTAATGTGTTATAGTGTTGTAGATGTAGGGCATTGCAATCCGGGCTCTCCATGAATTCCCCCCGCAGCTGACGCTCGTGCATGTATTTCAGTACTGCAGGTAGGGAAACCCGTACACAGAACATCTGAAGCTGGTAGTATCTTTGGCATTGTAACAAACTCGGGCTCCTCATCCGTAGTGGGCTGGATGGAGGAGGTCTCTTTCATGTCATGATGATAAATGTGTCCCTCCGAAATAGGAGTGAGCAAGTTGCCTGCCTCTTTCTAGCATCTTTTCTCTTCTCGCAAGAAAGCTCTCTATTTTCATTGATTGATGTTTCTTCATTGTGTTCTTTGCAGTGGAGAAAATGGTATTCTTTCATTATCAGTAGCGACTAGGCCCCCAGTCGGCGTAGCTATCATGGATGGTAAACGGTTGGGCCCCTCAATCGAGTCCTGTTGTACCATCACTTTCTTTTCTTTCAGTGATGCACTGTCTTTGGTGGCCACCCTTAGTAGTGAAGGCAGCCCTTCCTTTTCCCGTCGACTGAAAAATTTCATTAAAGGCCCCTCATATTCTTTGCTAACTTGGTTAAATTCCATGTCGAAATCTATAGTACCACCATGCGGTGCCATTTCTTCATTTAGTGCAAGATTTAAGCCATCTTTAAAGGCGAAGATCAGCCTCTGGCCTGACATTTTTCTGCAGATGACAGGAAAAATGTTAGTGGGCTAAAACTTAGCATGAACAAGAAAAAAACAAAGTATTGATTAACGAAAATTTTAGTTTATTTTAGTGAGCAGATCATTTATGTATGTGTGAATTTTGTTTAAATTAGTATCATATTAAGTTTGAAAAGAGAAAATAGAGGTCTGTAATTTTTTTTTAAAAAAAAATCATGTTGAGGTTAAGTTTGTTACAAAAATTTGGACACGATCACAGAATTTTGGCCACATAGATAACCCCAAAATAATAAAAATTTCAAAATTTCAAATCAAGTGAAGGCAAGCAATGTCAAGTTGCGTAGTATGTCTTTGGGCATCATCCGTCGATTAGTAGCATGGGTCTTTTGCTTCGAAAGTGTACTAACTATTAGGCTCCTCTTGTGTAGACTTTTTCAATGACAAATGGTCTCTCCCAAGTTGGTTCAAACTTTTCACCTATCTTGCGACATGCAAGAATAGGCGTTTTGAGCACAAGGACAAGGTCACTAACTTTAAATGTCCTGGGGCAGACCAATTTATCATGAGCTTGTACCATCTTTTCCTGGTAAAGTTTGAAATGTTGTTGTGCTTCAGGTCATTTTCCTTCCAGACTTTCTAGTTCCTCGATCCTGAGATTTGCACTTTCTTTTATTGTGAGTTTGTTGGCGACTACGACTCTGAGAGACGGTGTCTGTATTTCTAACGGTAGCACGACATCGGACCCGTACAAGAGCAAGTAAGGTGTACACTGAGAGGGAGTCATGAACGTCATTCGGTAGGCTCACAAAGCTTCTAGCAATTTGTTGTGCCAATCCCTTTTATTTTCATCCAGTGTTTTCTTCAAAATCTGTACCAATGTTATGTTGAAGGGTTCAACAAATCTACTTGCTATAGGATAGTAAATTATAGAGTATCTTCAATCTATCCCATGTTTTATGACAAAATTATTGATTTGGTTCTTTTGAAGGTTGTACCATTGTCAAAAATTATTATTTGTGGTACTTTAAAACGGTAGACGTTTTGGCTTTTGAAGAATTGAAGAACATGTTGTGTCATAATCTCTCATAGTGACGCTACCTCTGCCCATTTAGAGAAGTAATATGTAGCAGCAAGTATAAACCTGTGTCCTTTGGAGGATGGAGGGTCTATCGGACCTATTATGTACGTGCCCTAACACTCGAATGGCCACGAGGCAACAGTTGGGTGTAGCACATTCAGTGGTTGGTGCAAAACCACCCCATGCACATGGCACTAGTGACATTTTCTGGCTGTATCCATACAGTCAGACATCATTATTGGCCAATAATATCCGAGTCTCTTGATCTTCATTTTCATTTTTGGCCTCGACTGGTGAGCGCCACACAATCCGGCAAGTACTTCTTTGATAATATTTTGGGATTCAGCTTTGCTTAGGCATCATAGCCACATCTAGTCGAACGATCATCTATAGAAGACATCACCCACTAGAGCGTATGACATAGCCCTTTTTGTAATGTGATGTGCCTCAGACTTGTCTTCCGATAGCTTTCCAGTATGCAAATATTCTATTAATGGTTTGAGCCAATCTTCGTTGATATCCGCAACCGCAATCATTATTTCTTCTTTTCTGAGCTTGTGTAAAGTTTAGAGGTCAATTTGAGATAGAACTTGTCTTCCTTGTATCTTGATTTCAACGGAATCCTACGGGGGACACCCTAGTTCTTTAGCGAGTTTTGCTAGAGCGTCGGCATGGGCATTTTCTCTCCGAGGAATCTGGTAGAAAGTGATGTAGAGGATTTGCTTCAGTAGCTTCATTGTGTTTCGGTGATATTCTGCTAGTATTGGTTTTAGAATTTTGTATTGATCGGTGACTTGCTGGATGATGAGTTGAGAGTCACTGTAGATGGTAATGTTTGTTATATCCGTTGAGATTGCCAACTCCAATCCAGTGATTAAAGCTTCATATTCTACTTCATTGTTGGTGCACGGCTCTGTCAGGTGTTATGAGAACTTTAACATATCCTTATATGGTGTGATAAAGATCAAACTGATCCCTACTTTACCCGGTATGCTTGTACCTAATCATTTATTTTTTTTGGCTGATGATGCACCGTCAAAGTACATCTCATAGCATTACGCACTGTAGAATTCCATTTGTAACACTTGCTCATCTGGTAGTTCATCGTCGAGAGGGGACTCAGCTGACAGTGGGTGTGCAGCGAGAAAGTTTGCTAGAAACTGTCCCTTGATAGCATGAATGGGAACAAAAGTTATATCAAATTGCAAAAAGATCATTGACCATCGTGCTAGACGTCCGGAGAGTGTTGGTCGGGTCATCAAATATTGCAATGGGTTAACGTTTGAAATTAGGGCAATCTTATGAGAAAGCATGTAATGTCTAAGCCTTTGGGTGGAAAAAATTAACTCCAGACAATGCTTCTCGATAGATGGATACCTTACTTCCGTCGGTATCAAACAACGACTCAAGTAATAGAGTGCATTTCCTTTACCCTCTTCATTGACTTGGGCTAAGAGGGCTCCAAGAGAGTTATCTAGGGCCGTGATATAAATTATCAAAGGTTTCCCTGGGATTAGGGCTGCCAAAACACGAGGTGTCATTAAATATTATTTAAAGTCCTCAAAGGCTCGTTGTCATTTCTTTTCCCAAATGAATTTGGCGTCATTTTTAATTAATACCGAGAAGGGCTGACACCTACCTGAGATATTAGAAATAAAGCATCTCAGATATGTTAACTTCCCCTGGAATGAACAAAGTTATTTTAAAGTTTTAGGAGGAGGCATTTCTAAGATAGCTTTAATCTTATCTAGGTCGATCTCGGATCCCTGATGACGGGCAATGAATCCTAGAAACTTCCCAGAGGTAACGCCAAAGGCGCACTTTAAGGGATTCATTTTAAGGTCATATTGTCCTAACCTTTCAAACACGATCCTCAAATCGCACAAATGGTCTACTTTTCGTTCCTTTTTGATGATCAAATCATCTGCGTTGCATTTTACTTGATTTTGAATGAGGTCGTAAAAAATCTTTTTCATTGCACGTTGATATGTTGCTTTGGTGTTCTTTAACCCATGCCATCACTATGTAGCAGAAAATTATGATCGGTGTCCTGAAGGCTGTAAGTACTGCATCCTCGAGAGCCATCTTGATTTGGTTGTATCTCGATGATCCGTCCATGAAAGAGAAGATTTCATGTGTAGAAGCGATATCCAACATCATTTCTCGTATTGGTAGTAGAAACTGGTTTTTTGGACATGCTTTGTTTAGATCTTTGAAGTCGACGCAAACACAGATTTGTCCATTTTTCTTCTTGACAGGTATAATATTGGCTAACCATGTGTGGTATTGCTCTTCTTTAACAAACTTAGTGTTTATTAATTTCTTCACCTCGGCAATGACTTATTGCTCTATTTCGAGGCGCATTCTTCTCAAAGCTTGTTTTACTAGGGTTATATTTTTTATCTACCCCATGTTTTATGAACTGCAACTTCAATAGACAGTCCTGACATTTCATCATAACTCCATGCGAACAACTCTTTGAATTCTATTAAGAACTTGATCAACCGTAGAGATTGTTCATCGTTAAGTAGAAAGCCTATTAATGTTGGTCGGGGTTGTTCTTCAGTTCTGAGGTTGATTTCTTTCAACTCATCAATCGTTGATTTAATTTCCTCTTCAAATTCTGGCAGAGCTTCTTCTAGCAATGGGTCGGTAGATTCATCCTTTATATCGAGGCAATCCTCTCCTGATTCACTAATAACAATCATACAAAACTCTGAATCATCGGCTGATCCGAGTGTACCAAATCTGAGACCCTCTTTTGAGTTGAGAGTTTGACTTTTAGCACTCCATAACTTTTCAAAAAGTTGTAACTTATCTTTTGACATTTGTTTTGACAAATGTCCTTGTTGAATTAACTTTTGTACGTAAGGCGAAAAGTAACCAAAAGGTAATTCCATTAATTCATTAGGATCGTCATCCAAATTTACATGATTTTCAATATTAGTAGAGGTAGAAGCACGGTAATATTTGATCAGCTTTGAACCAGCACTGTGAAATTCCTTGACCTCTAAACTCTCGACCTGTAGAGGGAGGATCGGAGAAAGGGTCATAGTATTCACATATTGGTTTATCCGATCATACAACGTCTCATATTCACTTTTCTTTGCATCTTCTAAGGATATCTCATATTGATGTTTCCTCTATTTTGTCATCATTATTTCATCTTCAAAACTATCTTCATCACCGATGTTGATGGTTGGCCTAGTCCGTTCAATGAATAAGTTGATTCTTGCTTGTCCATGTCCCTGGCCTTGACGTCAGGTGCGCAAACAAAAAGAACCTCCACCAACTTGTTGTAATAGAGTAGTGGAAGCTCACTAAAGTGGAGTTGAATGGCCTTACCATTGTACTCTAGATCTTTACTTTTGTTTGTTGCAATTTCAAGAGAGACGATAGTTTTCTTTGGAGTCGCATAGTAGGCAGCATCTTCATGAATGCCAACTTCATGAACTGAAAACGGTTGTAGATCTCCCTTGATCTAGTGTTCTTATCCTTATCTGTAGTACTTGATGCACTAGTGTAGAGACGACGAAACCATGTTGTGCTCATGAATCAACGATCGACAAAATAGGGCGTTGAAAGAGGTCTCGTCGTCGATGATATGAAGCTTGATGGTTGTTGCTAGTTCTCCAACCTTCATAAACAATGTAATCGATACAAGGACTCTTTCTCCTTATTGGTTGAATACTCTTAACATCATTTTATCGACTGTAAGCTCCTGAGCTTCAATGTCCAAATAGGCCAATGTTTGTAGACTCATCAAGTTGAGTGATGCTCCAGGATCTACTAAAACTCTGGACAACACAAATCTACTGATGTTGATGGAGATGTGGAGTGGTCGATTGTGGTCGATGGTATCGAGCATCAAATCTTCATCTGTAAAGGTTACCCCAGGTTGTTCTTTAAACAAGCAAACTTCATCTTAGGATGTGTTGTCCAACTGAGCTAAGCAAATCTCTTCGTCGAGCAATGCTGTAATCAAAGACTCTCTCATCTCCATTGATAGGATCAGAGCGTCATAGATGCTTAATCGGGCTGGAAACTTCCTAAGATGAGCTAGAACATTGTAATTCACTTTGTGTGGTCCTCCAATTTTCTCTTGGTTATGTGTTTCTTCAACTGGTGGAGGTGAAGGTAATTCTTCTCGAGTTACTATTTGTTTACCTTTATCAACTGGAGTTGTTCTCGGGGGTAACAGTTTCCCGCTCCTAAAGTTTATTTCTGTAATTTCTTTTTGAGATACCTTTGTTGAATCTTCTGGTGTTTGTTCTTTGTCGGAAAGATCTAAGTTGATGGCAAGCAGTGTACCGTGGTGCTCGAGGATTAGCTCCTCACTCTCGGTGTTGTCGTAGTTGTTATCGTTGATGTTTTCTTTGGTATTATTAACGAGTTCGTCAGACTCAAGTGCGATTTGAGGATCATTGTTGGAATTAATATTGATGCTAGATTGGTTAATATCGATTAATTCATTAATATAAACAGTTAAAACGTAGCCAAAATTATGATTACTATATTTATAAGACCCTGGAGGGGCAAAAAGATAATCATAGAAAGTCAAGGGTTCGAGAATTTTCATCCCTGAATCCGAGACAACCAATCTAGCAGGGGCAACCTTTATCCTTCCCTCTGTGCTATCAATCTTTGTGGTAGTGTTCTTCTTTTTCTTTGTCTTTGATGATGACGAATCTTGTGGTGAAATTTTCATCTCGAGCTTGGCAGGCTGAAGATTCTAAACGGAGGCTTGTTTTGACGCATTTGACGCATTTTGAATTTGATTCAATATTTTCTGGGATGATTTGCTCCAAACCGTACTCCATCCATCTTTTCCAGTGTATGTGAAAGATTTTTTTGATGAATTATTGATTTTATTTAAGACCTTGAGTTTTTCTTAAATCGTACTCCATGCCTCTTTTCTGGTATATGGATCAATCAGAGAGAGTGGTTCGGCTAAAATCATATTTATAGAATATTTTTCAGGTTCTTTTAAATATTCTTTCGGGATCATTTTATTCCCTTCTTTAAGATTCTTTTTGAGCTAATCCTTAGAAATGAAGCATTCTTTATAGTGTGTCCCAGTAATCGGTGATACCGACAATAATTTGGTTGATCTTTCTTGTCAACTTCCTCAAGCTTCTTTGGCTCTAGTAGTCTGAACTCGGGCTTCTTCATCAGACTTCTAAACATTTTGGATACGGCTTTCATCTTTCAAAGAATACACCATTTTCTATAGTTCTGCCATAGATATTCTCTTATTCTATGTTTGAGGTGACCCTTTTTGAGGTGATTGCTGGATGGACTGGCTATTTTGTTTTTGAGCCTGTTGTGATGAAGACTGACGAGGATTTTCTGCATATATCTTCATTGGTTGTTATCCTTTATCAACAGTCTCTAGTGTTCCTGATTTCTTCTCAAACACTGTGGTTGCTTTGGACTTCTCGTGTGAATCCATATGTTTGATTTCTTCTTGTAGACTACTGGCTTTACAGAGTAGCTTCTCGAAAGATTTGATGGTGAGTCTGTTGAGCATCAAAAGCTACTGGGCCATGAATGCTTTTGAGTAAAATCTCAATTGCATGATGCTTCTGTAGCTGAGATTCACACATCATGCTAAGGTTTCTCCTCCTCAAGATGAAATCCAGCAAAGTCTAAATTGGGCTTTTGCTTCTCCATCATGATCTCTCTTATAGACACATGATGTTGCGCATCGGCAAATCTTTTCACAAATAATTGTTCGAGCTCAGCAAATGTCTTTACTGATTTGTTGGGCAAATTGGCATACCAATCAAAGGCGATCCCTAACAGGCTACTAACGAATGGTTGGAAGAGTAAAGCCTCGCTATTTCTTGTGTTGCCACAACTAGCTCGGAAGTGTGCTAGATGTTATCTAGGATTTTTAGTTCCATCAGATATTTTAAAGTTTGGGGCCACGAAACCCTTGAGGAAGGGTACGACATTGAATTCCTCTGGATAGGGTCTACCTTTTAGAATTAATGCACCTCCCTTAGATTGGGTTAAGGCCTCCTGAACTTGTTCGACCATTTGCTTGATGTCTTTCTCTGGTATGGCGCCTGAGGGAGAATCCTTCTTTTGTTACTCATCTCTATTTGTCGAGGCAACTTCTTGTCTTCCATCTGTAATGTGTATTATTTTTGGTTGGTTGATATCTGGAGATGCTTGTTGTAGTGCTTGTGATTGACCTTGAATGGTGGCCATGGCGGTCATGACTACGGCCATCTCTTCTATTCTTTTCTCCAGTTGACTGACTTGTTCATCCCTTATGAGGATCGCCCTATGCAGCTCATCTACGGTGTTCTCTTCAATGAGAGGTTGACCCTGGCGCGTAGATGTAGTGCCTCTGGCTTTAATGACATGGACATCTATGAAATCCTCTTCAAGGTAGTCATTATAGTTGAAATCTTCATCATTGTTGTCGATGCAAACTTCATGTTCCCCAGCCAACTCATAAATCTCGGCCCTGAGCTTTTCTACTTTTTCTTCGATCACTGATTCTTTGATTGTTCTAAGATTTGGAGGAACCTGCTAGACCTCCTCCTCTTGCTCTTCCATTTCACTGGCAATCAATGCAATGATGTCAGATACTTCGGACCCTGGCTTCATTCCATGATCTTGCCCTGCGGGCTTATAGGACTGTATCGATACAGCGACCTTGGGTTTCCATACCTTTTTCTTTGAAGATGATGTCTCGGGATAGAGTGTCCTACTGGAAACATCAAGATGTCGAGGAGAAGTATGCTCCACATGGTGCAAACCGACTACAATATCGTGCAATTTCTTCATCTTTTCCTTCAAAATTTTAGGAATGTCTTTAAAGTGGGTGATCGGTAGGATTCTTGGACCCAGTCTTGACTTAACCGGTCGACGGCCTGTGGTCCTGGTAGTAGTAGAGTCTGTGATGACAATAGCAGAGTCGACTCTGCTTCCCAAGTGAAACCAGACGGGAATACAAGGTGGCAAATCTTCAGTCAACCTTTGAGGTGATTTAGCAGACTTGATGGTAATGCAGCGGCAATCATTCAGATACTTTCGTACCCATCGGTATCCATCAACGGATGGAATCTACTTCTTCACAAAAGTCGGCATGTTCCTGGTATTCCTGACTCGTTCTGGTGAGGATCTTCATCAGTAGGTACTTCCTTAGGAGCTTAAGCTTCAGTAGCTCTTCGAACTCTACTTCTACGGTTTCTCCTTTAGGTTCGAGTTAGTAATGTAGTCTTTGAACTAGACCAGGTTTCAAACACTGATGGCGGGACAATTATTCCCTCAGTCGGATCTTTAATGATCATAACTTCTTTTTCCTTAGCAGCAGCTGGAGCAGCAGGCTTGGTGGATGGCACGACAGTAGTAGCCTTAGCTTTCTTGTAGGATGGGAAGTTCTGAAGATAGTTTAGGTTGAATTCAGCAGACTGTTCCTGAATTTTCAGAGTGGTGACTTTCATTACGACGAACAGAGCTTTCGCGAGGATAACTTCAAGGTCTTCAAATCTGGCTCTGAACTTAATGGTGGGAGCAACGTTGCGGGCTTCATGACTTATCGACAAGTTGCACAAAAAGGTGAGCGTTGGGTAGGCCATTGTATAAGCTTTAAAATAAAAAAGTTTTGGGGTTAGCTATATGGCCAAAATCTTGTAATCTTTAGTGCAAGCACTAAAAATTTATAGAGTATGTAGACCGGGTAAATTTTAGTTTGTGGGGATTTTAAAATTGTTTGTAAAAAGATAATTTAAAAGTAGAAAGATTTAATTAATTTTAAAGTGCGCGTAGTACAACACAATTTAATTTAATTTCCAAAATAACAAATCAGATTTGGAAGGTAGATGTGAAGTGTTTAGGACCCAGTGCGAGACCTATTTAACAAATCACAATGCCTAAGTGGAACTAGTCCACCGACATACCTGTTGGGGTCGATCCCTCATGAAGATTTAAAGAGTCCTTAATGGCCTCCTGAACCCCTTTGTCAAAAGGTGATTGAACAGATAGTCCTGAAGTCTAAAGAGTTGGTCGTACTTTTTCAAGATAGGAATGGGTAAAGTATGTCAATGGAAGAAGGGTAATTTGTTCCATGAGGGACATGAACACATTATTGATATATGAAGATAGTATTTTCCTGATTTAAATGGAAAGAGAATCTCGTCCCCAGCGGAGTCATTAGAAGCTGTCGGCACTATTTTGGTTGGGGGGTGTTACTCGTAAGAAGCTGTCTGTCACTGGAATTGAAATCCCGTTGCTCGCTTTGGAAGGACATTTTAAGTCTTAGAAAAATATGAAATCAAACCCCATTTTTTTTATAGTTTAAATGAAAGAGCGTTATACCTCAAACCCTGTATCTATCCCGAAGGATAAACATAAGACTTGAGGATGAGGCTCGATCAAATAAACTGAGAAATATATGACATCCGTTTGGTTTGCGAAACCATTTTATTTAACAAAAATTTCCCTTATTTAATATGAAGAATTAAATAGGCTTTATTAAGTTGGGTTCAAAAAAAGCTTCCTATAAGGGTAAGCCTCTATAGTTAATTACATCTTAGATAACCGAAGTCACCTAAGAAGACTCTCGATGAAAATCAGGAAATATTATCTTCAAGAAGGTCTTAGGATAGGACTTTTCAACGATATCAGACAAAGAGATGTGAAATGGGATTAGCTCAAATTTAGAGCATTTTTTCTTTGGAATTCAAAGGAAGAAGAACTAGGGGATGTCATGGATCCGGAGGAGAACCTCGGTGACTTCTTAGTCTATCATATTGTTTTGTTTCCATTTTCAAAAGAAATATTTAGGTGTTTCATCCTGCCAATTTTATTTGTTAGGGCTTACATTCTTGTGAGACGATCACAAAAATAGCCAGGACGATGTGAGAGTTTAGGTCGTGACAAACGACAACCTCAGAAACGTAAGACGAGTTAGGGCTTATATTGTACGACATGGTTGTACAAAGGCCTAAAGATGAGGTGGGGATTTATGTTCCATAAGCAAACAACCTCGAAATCCTATGACTTGGTTGTTTAATTCTAAGAAATGGTTTAGCAAGGGAAGATAGGTTTTTCTATTGAAGATGGTCGTGTTGCCCATAATGCTAGGTCCAAGCTCCTTATCGTGATGAGTTTGAGTTTTCTATGGTGTCAAGTTATGATTTCAAATTAGGTGGCCCTATGGTTGCAGTTCTTTAAATTTAATGGGGGATGTTAAAGTTGATTAGAGTGACACCGATTAGGATCTCATGGTTCCCTCGTTCCGACACCACTATTTTCTATTGGATTTAGTCTAAGTGAATTTATGAGTTCCATAAATTCATTTAGACTGTGGGAAGCCTCGTTAACAACTGTAGGTTACCTCCTCCGAGGGATTCCCGCTTATCCAATGGAGACGTCTTAATTTAGTTGCAGTTGTTGTTTTGGGTGATTTTGTGATTAAATTTTGAGTTGCCTTATTTTTTAAATGTTGTAGAGGTGATTTTTATCTTGATTGATTTTAGTTTTGGTTTTGGTTTTGTTTTTGTGGCTATCCTAACAGTTTTAGTTTTCATGCAGGGTGACATCGTTGTTTAGCATGCAAGCTTGTGTTAACATCAAAAGTATTGTATGAAAGTACAAGAAAGACGGCGCTGTAAACTATAAAAACATACTTGGCGAGTCTTTTCGTTCCACCACCTGAAACTTAAAATGCATGTTAGGGCATTTTATGTGAAGCAGGAATGTATAGTTTTAATGACCTACCTAAACCTAAATCATATCTTGGTGGGTCTCTATTAATTTGATTAAGGATGTTTTTTTTTGTTAAGCAAAACATATTAAGTTTAGTAGACCTCCGAGGTATCCAACAGGTCTGGAGGAACAAGCAGGTCCATGCTTCCCTCTCACCGCCTGGTGAAAAGCCTTGAGCTCATTTTAACTTATTATGTTGCTTAATAAATCCATCCTAAAAATACTTTTAATGCTCAGTGAACATTGATGTTTTAATTACTCCTAAGAGTAGGGTAATTATCATTTGTGATTCAATTTATAAATTATGTGGGTGAAAACCCTTGAAGAGGCAAGTTAGTGCTATCAAAGACATTTAGACAATTTTTTAAATTAGGCTTGTAGTATTTTAAAGATGTTCAATTTTAATTATGTTTACTTTTCTAATCCTCATTTAATCATATTTGATTTAGCCTGATCACTACTAAGCCCTTAAGGTTTTGGTAGATGTCTTAGTTATTTTTGAAAGAGATTAAAATTTTAAGTGTTGATGATTCTTTTTTAAAACTTTTGAAAATCATTTCAACCTCAAATATGGGTATTAAATTAGTGAGTTATCAACTTCCAAAGTCATACCCTTAAGTATAAGGTTATTTAATTTAATGAACTTCAAAACTTTAATAATTTTAGGAAATTACAATTTTATCTTTGATTTAACAAAAGCGAGATTGGTTTCAACCAATTAATTTCCTTATGTTAAAATCATCCAAATAAGTTAGTTAAAATCAGATGTTACCCTTTTCCCTCTTTGAATTAAGCCTAAATGTTTAATTAAGGCAAAATTTTCAAAATTACATTTTTGCCCCTAAGGCTTAATAATTTATCAAATTTAATAATTTGATAAATTACTTCATAATTTATCAAATTTAATCCAAATGACTTTGGAATTTTCATCCCACCTCAATTATGGATCAATCAAGACATTAGAAGAGAAAATGTGATTTTTGAAAACTTAATTTAATTAACAAAATTATTTTTATGCAAAAATATGATTTTTTTCAAAACAAAATGCATAACTTGACCAAGATAAAGCTTAATAACTTGAAATTTTTACTAGAGGTAAATTTGGATCAGAGAACCATTTGGAACAAGATTCTTGCTTTATTGAGTTTTTTTCTGAATTATTAGAATTATTTAACATTCTGGAGCATTTATTAATTATAAAATATTTTAAGTGTAGAAAATTAAGTTTTATATTTTTGAAAACTCTCTCTAAATTCAAAGAACCTAGTGAAGCAAATTTTACATTTTTCTGATTTTTTTTTTGAATTATTGCAATTATTTTGGAGAAAATCTATTTTTAGCCTTTAAAAATTATTTTAAGCTTTAAAATTTGATATCTTCACTTAGAAAATTAAGAAAAATATTCCAATTTTTCCTAAGTGCTTAGGAAACAATTTAGAACATTTCTAGGAATTTTATTATTTTTGTAATTTTTATCATTTTTAATAATCTAAAATATTTAAAATAGACTAAAAATGAAGTTTTTATTTTAAAGACCATTTTATTTTTAGAAATTTCTTCTAATCACAGAGAACTCCAAAAACAATTTACATAATTTTTTGAGTTATATTTTGATTATTAAAATCATTTTAGTGTTAAAAATGTCATTTAAATTAGAAAATCAATTTGAGTTAATAAATGAACTCCAAATGTTTTGACATTTTTTTGGGGAGTTCTCTGAACTTTGAATCTTAGTGGAGATTAAAAATCAAGTCATTTAGATGTTTTTGTTACCAAAAATTAATTTTCTTTGTGTATTAGGGTTGGTGGAGATTAGGTGCATTCTTAATGACTTAACTCATGTAATATTTTTCAAAGGGTTCTCTGGTCATAGCAAATCTTTCAAAATTTTCTTGGAATTTTCTAAGGAACATACTAATTATTATGATTAATTTATGCAAATAGTAGACATAAACTTGAAAAATATGGATCTCTGTCTAGAGATCTCTTCTAACTTTGGAAAAATCAAGAAATGTTCCTTATAACAAAGACAACATCTTGCTAAAGTTTCAAGTCGTGGTGAAATGTCTACGTGCATGGAGAATCAAAAGACTCAAAATAGTATTTAATTACATAAAAATAAAACATGCATCAAATAAACTTCAAACTATTTCCACATTGTTCTCCTCTATTTACTGAGCACTAGGGTATTTTTATTTTATTTTTATGATTTCTTATCACCAAGATATGAATTTTAGAAGTTTAGGGACATTTTTGATTTATTTAATTCCTTATTTATCTATTTAAACGAGCAGCGCCACCTCATCCTAGGAAACTCCAAAGCTCCACGCGGCGCACTCCTTATTGACGTCGCCATCCACCTCAGTGGTGACTAGGACCGTGGTTTGTGTAAGGAAGAGATGTTCAGCTTGATCTCATCCGTTGGTGAGATAAATGCCCGATCAGATGGCTCCCCGTCATCGAATCCAATTGCCTAGCCCGAGAACCGTCCATCTTCATGGCTTGCTATCTCCCTCATTTCTCAACCAAATTGAATGAATTTTTTTTTAAATGCTCTTCTAGACTAGAGGAATACGTCTATATGATTAAGTTACCATGAAATTAAGCCTAAGCAAATGGAGAATCGAAATAGGCTCAAGAAGAGGAGGAGATCAATACCTTTGCTCTGAGAAGGGAAGCATCAATCAGAGGAACTCAACACGTTCGTTGGAGTCTAAAGAGACTAAGGATTGAGCCTCTTACTATGGTGAAAAGTCTAGGTATGAATTCGACCAAGCTCGATTTTAAGTGTTGGTCTAGAGTTATGTTAGGGTCCATGTGGAAGAGGGATTTGATGGGGCGTCTCCTTCTTTCACTGTCATGAAGGTGTGAGTAAGTTTAATTTGATTTTGGTGGACTGTGGAGGTGTATTGAGCTTTGTCCTGGTTTTAGGCAGAAGTTTGAGCTCAAAATTAAGCTTCCACAGTGGGAGTCAGTGGAGGAAAGTGGTTGGCTTTAGCTAAAGAGGTCTCAAAGAGTCTTTGTGAGCAATTTGGAGGGCTCTCTATGAGAAAATTCAACTCTCCTTCCATGGTTGTGGAGGGGAGCTTTTATAAAAATGGGCTTGGGATGGTTGTTATGGCCAATTAAGGTGTGAAAAGTGATGCTTAGGTGGAGGGCATAGAGGCTCTAACATTTGATTTGGATAAGGTGGCCTCTAGGTTTGAAATGGGTTTGATTTGGAGAAGGTGTCTCACGATTTTGGTGTTTTCCGGCCACTAGGCGGTCGATCATGCGAGGGAAGGTGGCGAGGTGGTCAGGTGAGACAGAGGAATATGTCACAACTATTAAATGAGTTGAGGTTTAGCTTTGGCAAAAATATCCAAGGCTTAAGCAATTATGGAATCAAAATCCCTTAATTTAGAGGACCTTTGGTCCATGGCTTAGCGTAGGTGGTTTTATGTGGTTTAGCTTGGTCACTAGGGTCCAACTAAAGGTTGTGGGGTCATTAATTTGATGGTTTTGGGGTGGTTAGGCTAATTTTAGTGCATGAGTCCAATGTGAGTTCAAACGACAAAAACTGGTGTTTGGCTAGGTTAGCCATGTTAATTGACCCAATTAATTGATGCATTTGATGTAGATGATTGTAATTAACAATTTTTGTGAAGGATTGAAATGATTTTGAGTTCAATTGGGGGGTCAAATTAGAGGATTTTGGAGAGTTGGTCATTTTAGGCATGATGGGCTAGACTTGGGTCTAGATTGGGCTAGCCTTGGGATAAGTCCACATTGATTGTTTAAAATTGTCAATAGGAACATAATATAGAGATTTCAACATAAAGTGGGTGCCAATTTTGGGGCTAAAGTATTCAACTTGGTGAAATTTGGAGGCATAGCCAATTTGGGGCAAAATTTGGGGCTTTTGACTTAGGTTGAAATTAAATAAAATTGAAGCTTCACCATGACCAACTGAAGGTCAAGTTTGAATTTTAGGAAAATTATGAAGAGTTTAGGGTCCAAATTGAGACCAATCAAGTAGGCCATGGGGTACAATTTGGTGGAACCAAGTCATAGGGCCAAAATTGGGGGTTCTGATTTAGATCAAAATTTGGCTCAAATTATGGGCCAATTGAGCTTGAAATTGGTTTAGATTGGTCACATAAAAGGTGAATTCGAGTTTAGAATTGAAATTGGGGGAAATGGGGAACAATTTGGTGGACATTTGAGGTGGATTTGGGGAGATTGTGCCTCTAGAAGCAATTTGGGGTTTTGGTCAAAATGGTCAACATGGCCAAATTAGCTCATGTGGTAGTTAAAAAAAGTAAAATTGGGAATTTTTTGGATTTTTTTGAAATTATTGAAATTTTGGGCTATGGAGGGGTATTTTGGTAATTCGGCAATTTTTTTTGGTAATTTTGGGTAATTTTGGTATTTTCAAGAGGCTTGAAATGATTTTCCCATAAATTTAGGTATTTTGGGTTAATTTGATAATTTTTGCAAAATTTAGGGTCCCAAGGGTATATAAGTAATCTGGGGGAGTTTAGGGGCAAAATGCTAAGTTGGGCATTTTGATAGAGTTGGGGTGACAACCACCATAAATAAGCCATCCACCAATGGAAACCCCATTTGGGTCCTCTATGTACTTGCCTTATCTAAACCCTAGCTTAGGGGTAGTGGGTTTAGGGGACCATCTACATGAGTATCCCAAAATTATCAAGTGATCAAAGTTAAGAAATTTTTAGGTTTGCATTTGCGAGTGATTGTGAGTGAGGTGATTGCTCATGAGTGACTTAGCTCTAGAACAACACCCAAGGTTAACCCTAAGGTCCAACACTCCTATAAGAACTCTTCTTGAGGTCCCCCATAGTGACCCCACCTACTAAGTGCTAGAGGTAAGGACCAATATGTAGAACTTCAAGTTGAGTAAATATGAGTTTAGAATTTCTAATGGTGAGGGTTCCTTTTCTAGTTTTCTATGAATAGTCAACAAGAAAGTCTTATGGCTAGACCCTAAGCTACTAAAGAGTAAAATTTAGACCTCAACCAAAAATGAGGTGAACACAGGTAAAAAGGGTGAAAAATGCTTAAAGGAGTGAAAAAGGATCAAATTTGGAGCAAAAAGGTGAAAAATTCTTAAAGGAGTTTTTGCGGCTAAGCGCCAGATCTGGTGCTTAAGCGCTGGTTAAATAGAGAAGCCTGTGTCTAAGTGCTAGAGGTCCCGTGCTTAAGTGTCTGTGGTAGTTACTAGACAAGTAAAGTCAGTTTTTATGAATTTTGAAGATGTTTTTAAGGCACCCATTAGCTTAATATGTGATTATAATCACCATGGACAAAAATTTTCATGAAAGGATGCATCTCTTTTGGAAATGCATCGAATTGGGACACATTTTGAAGAGTTTCCAAGGCACTTCTTGGAAAACTATGAAAGAAAGATAATAGGACTTTTAAAAGAGTCCTGAAAATACTTGGAAAGTTTTGAAAGTTCATCATTTGAGGAGTTAGTTTGGAGAGATTTTCAGGAACCACTTTTGCTTTTATTTAACACTTTTTGTTAGTTTATTTTGAGTGATTATAAATGGAAGAGATTCAAAGAAACTTCAATAGTTTGGTGGAGGACTTGAGATAATTTTTTATCTTTTTGTTTTGAGACTACTTTTGGTTTTAATTGAGACTTNAGGAAAGTCTTATGGCTAGACCCTTGGCTACAAAAGAGGAAAAGCTAAACCTCAACCAAAAGTGAGGCCAATAGTACCCTACGATTTAGAATTAGAACGTACTATTAGAAAAATTCAAAAAGAACAAAAATAAATTAAAATTTTGAACAACCTGGAGAATAACTTAGATAATCAAATAAATGAAAATTGACAAATACCTTTAAAAGATTATGTTAATCCAATAATAGATGAACTTTACTCAACTATTCGAAATCCCGATGTTGCTGCTAATTCATTTGAGCTTAAACCTATTATTATCCAAATGGTACAAAATAATCAGTTTGGCGGAACACCTACTGAAGATCCTAACTTACATCTTGCTAGTTTTCTTTAAATTTGTGCTACATTTAACATGATGGAGTGTCTAATGATGTTGTTAGGCTTAGAATTTTTCCTTTTTCATTAAGGGATAAACGGAGTGTCTAATGATGCTGCTAGGCTTAGAATTTTTCCTTTTTCATAAAGCGATAAAGCTAACGCTTGGTTAAATTCATTAGCGCCTGGATCTTTTAAAACTTAGGGAGAACTATCACAAAAATTCTTGATTAAATATGTTCCACCATCAAAAACCACTAAAACTAGAAATGATATTTCGTCTTTTTGTTAGTTTGAAGGAGAATCAATATATGAAGCATGGGAAAGATTTAAGGATCTCCTTAGAAAATGTTCACACCATGCTTTACCAGATTGGTTAATAATTCAAACTTTTTACAATGGAATAGTAGGTTCACTTAGATCTATTATAGATGCTGCTGCAAGTGTATCTTTAATATCAAAACCTTTTGCTGAAGCATACTCTTTAATACAAGAAATGGCTTCTAACAATTTTCAATGGCCCTCTGAATGGGTAAATCCTAAGAGAATAGCTAGTATTCATGAATCTAATGCAATGTCTATTTTAACATCACAAATTGCTATTATATCGAAAAAGATTGATCAAATTGAAGTGAACTATTCTTAAATACCACCAACATTGGAGGAAAATTCACTAGGACAGATAATTGATACTCAATCATCTTATGAAACTTTAAATGTTATTAATAATCAAAATAAAAATCCCTATTCTAACTATTTCAACCCTGGATGAAAAAATCACCCTAATTTTAGTTGGAATAATTATACAATTCAATGAAATCTTGAGGAAATTTAAATAATAAAGGAAATCCTAATTATTGACCTTATTATCCTCCTGCATTTAACTCTAACCTTAAACCACAAGTTAAGGAAAAGAAGCTAACGATGGAAGAGGTAACGTTGAATATGGGAAATCAAACACAAAATCAAGGGGTTGCTATTAAAAAAAATGAAAATTAATTAGGACACGTTGCTACTGCACTTAGTAATAGATCTTCAGGAAATCTTTCGAGTACTGTGGAAGTTAATCGTAAAGATCAAAATCAAGAGCAAATTAAAGCTATTCAATTACGAAGTGGAAAAGAAGTTGAAACAAAAATCCAAAGAGAAACAAAAATTGATGAGGAGAAGGAAGATATTGAAAGTGACCATAATGAAAATGAACAAACACAAGTTCCCCAAGAAAATCCATTACCTCTATTTCCTCAATGACTAAAGCAAAAGAATAAAGACAAATAAGTTACAAAATTTTTGGAAATCCTTAAAAAGTTAACAATAATAATTCCTTTCATTGAGGCTTTGGAACAAATAACAAGTTATGTGAAGTTTAAGAAAGATATATTAAACAAGAAAATGAAGTTTTGATACACCTAAAATATATAGTGTTTTTAGACACATTTTTATACCTATTTTTGAGATATATGATACACCTAAAATATATAGTGTTTTTAGACACATTTTTATACCTATTTTTGAGATATTGTATTTTGATATACACCTAAAATATAGTATTTTTAGACAATACACCTAAAATATATAGTATTTTTAGACACATTTTTATACCTATTTTTGAGATATTGTGCTTTAATGGGAGGTATTTTTATGTTTTTCTTGCAGATATAAGTAAAAAAGGAAAAAATGCTTAAAGGAGTGAAAAAGGATCAAATTTAGAGCAAAAAGGAGAAAAATTGTGCAAAAGAGTTTTGGTGCCTAAGCGTCAGATTCAGCGCTTAAGCGCCGGTTAAACAGAGAAGACCACGCCTAAGCACCGACACCCCAAGCTTAAGCGCCACTAGCAGTTACTAGATGAGTAAAAACAATTTTCACAAATTTTGAAGAGGTTTTTGAGGCACCCATTGGCTTAATAGGTGTTTGTAACCACCATGGATGAAAATTATCATGAAAGGATGCGTCTTTTGGGCAAATACATTGAATCAAGAAAAATTTTGAAGAGATCCCAAGACACCTCTTGGAAAACTATAAAGAAAAAAGAGAGGACTTAGAAAATAGTTCTAAAAATATTGATAAGTTTTGAAAGTTCTTCTGTGGGGAGTTAGTTCGGAGAGATTTTCAGGAAACATTGTTTTATTTACTTTATCCTTTTTGTTATTTTTTTGTGAGTGATTGTAAAAGAGAAGAGATTTAAAGGAACTTCAAGAGTTTTGTGGAGAACTTGAGATAAGTTTTTATCTTTTTATTTTAGACTACTTTTGGTTTTAATCGAGACTTGTTGTTGGTTTGACAATGATTTCTTTTTTTAAACTAAAGTGTGGTTTTGTTTTCTCCATGGATTTTGAGTAGGCTTTTTATCTTTCTTCTTAAAATGACAAGTAATTAAGTTTTGGATGGATGTTTTTGAGAGTATTGATCTTTAATGATGGAAGAACTTATGATGATTTAAATCCATGCACTTCATTTACTTCTTGATTTTACCAATTCAGATGTTAAAATTTCTTGTGAGAACATGTAAGAACCCGGCTGGTATTTTCTTGGTCAATAATTGGAAAGAATCACATGAGGTTGTATGAATGAGAATGTAGTTCATATGATTGAGTGCAAATAAATAGGGAAATATTCATTGATAGGTGTAGAGTTAGAGGACTTTAAAGTGACAGGTTAAAGCCCCTAACTTAATTTATTATTTTAAGTTCTGATACAAGAATGTTAGCCTCCAGGTGGAGGGAATCTAAGGAACTCTAGAGTGAGAGCTAGTATCTTCCCTGCCTAATTGGTCTTCAGAACTATTTAAAATTTAAATAGCCACTGTTCTTTATATCATCTCTACTAAGGGTAAAGAATATTATTGCTTCTATTTGGCACAATACAATTTGCATACTTCCACAACAAAACTCCTATACTTATTACTGATTCATGATAAGAAGAAAGATAAAGAAAACTACTCAGAATCCATGGAGAAAACAAAACCACACTTTAGTTTAAAAGAAGAAATCATTGTCAAACCAACTACAAGTCTCGATTAAAATAAAAAGTAGTCTAAAACAAAAAGATAAAAACTTATCTCAAGTCCTCCATCAAAATCATGAAGTTTTTTGAATCTCTTCTCTTTTACAATTACTCACAACAAAATAACAAGAAGGATATAGTATAAAAAAGTGGTTCCTGAAAATCTCTCTAAAATAACTCCACAGAGAAGAACTTTCAAAACTTGCTAATATTTTCAGGACTCTTTTCTAAGTCCTCTCTTCTTTCCTTTATAGTTTTCCAAGAGGTGTCTTGGGATCTCTTCAAAATCTGTCTTGATTCGATGTATTTGTCGAAGAGACACATCCTTTCATGATAATTTTTATCCATGGTGGTTATAACCCCCTATTAAGCTAATCGGTGCCTCAAAAACCTCTTCAAAATTCATGAAAACCGATTTTACTCGTCTAGTAACTGCCACTGTCGCGTAAGCGCGGGATTTTTGTTCTTAGGCGCTGCCTTCTCTGTTTAACCGGCGCTTAGGCGCCAAAACTCTTTTGCACAATATTTCACCTTTTTTATCCAAATTTTAACCTTTTTCACTCCTTTAAGCATTTTTTTTCTATTTTTACTTGTATCTGCAAGAAAAATACAAAAATACCTTCCATTAAGGCGCAATATCTCAAAAATAGGCATAAAAATGTGTCTAAAAATAATATATATTTTAGGTGTATCAAGTTTGCAGATCATGAGATTGTTGCACTTAGTGAAGAGTGTAGTGCTATTATTTAGAAAAAAATATCTTGAGAAGTTAAAAGATCCTGATAATTTTACTATACCTTGCGCAATTTGTGAAAAGTTTTATGGAAAAGTCTTATGTGATTTAGGAGCGATATCAATCTTATGCCTCTATCATTTTAAATGTTTAGATTTATGAGAGATTTCCCCTACTACTGTAACTCTTCAGTTAACTGATCAATCAATAATCTATCCTAAAGGAGTTACAGAAGATGTATTAGTAAAATGGATAAATTTATTTTCCCTATAGACTTTATAGTATTAGATGTAGAGGAAGATAAAGAGATTCCTTTTATTCTGGGGAGACCATTTCTTGCAACAGGGAGAACTGTGATAGACGTGCAAAAAGGAGAATTAATAATGAGAGTTAATGATCAGGAAGTAACATTTGATATTATAAAAGCTATGAAATATCTTGCAATAGAAAAAGACAATGACCCTAATTATCTAATTATCTAATAGGGAGAGCTGTTTTAGGATGGAAGTCACTAATTATCTAAGTAATGAACAATTTAAGAAAGAGTTTGAAGAAAAATCAAAGCAAGAAGAATTTTTTGAGAATGAGAATGAAATAAAAGAAAAAAATTTAGATTATATTCAGGACAAATTTGAAACTTAGATTTTTTGGAAAATGATAAGAAAAATCTTATTCCTTCAAGTATTAAACCACCAGAATTTGAACTGAAAGTATTACCTGCTCATTTAAAATATGTTTTTTTAGGAGATTCATCTACATTACCTGTTATTGTATCTTCTAAGTTAACTAAAATTTAAGAAAAAAATTAAAGAAAATGTTAAAAAATATAAAAAGGCTTTTGGATGGACTTTAGTAGATATTAAAGGAATTAGTCCTTCAATTTGTATGCACATAATTCTATTTGATGATCAATATAAACCTAAATCTGATTCTCAGAGGAGATTAAACCCAAAAATGAAAAAAGTTGTTAAAAAAGAAAATTTAAAATGGTTAGATGCTGAAATTATATATCCTTTTTTATACAGTGCTTCGGTAAGTCTGATTCACTGTGTTCCAAAGAAAGGAGGAGTGACTGCTGAAGTAAATGAGAAAAATGAATTAATTTCAATAAGATAAGTTACTGGTTGGCGAATTTGTATAGACAATAGAAAATTAAACATAGCCACCAGGAAACATCACTTTTCCTTACCCTTACTAGACCAAATGTTAGATAGATTGGCTGGAAACAAATATTACTGCTTTTTAGATGGATATACCGGTTATCATCAAATTCTAATTGCTCATGAGGATCAAGATAAAATAACATTTACAAGCTCTTATGGAACATTTGTTTTTCGTAGAATGCCTTTTGGACTATGCAATGTACCTGTGACATTTTAAAGATGAATGATATCAATATTTATTAATTTGATTGAACATGGAGTGGAAGTATTTATGGATTATTTCTTTGTGTTTGGGACTTCATTTGAATTATGTTTAAATAATTTAGAAAAAGTTCTGGAATTATGTGAAAAAATTTACTTAGTACTGAATAAGGAAAAAAGTCAGTTTATGGTTGCAGGAGAAATTGTTCTTGGGCATAAAATTTCTAAAATTTGCATGGAAATAGATCCTGTAGAAATTCAAATTATTAAAAAATTACCACCAACGACTATGGTGAGAGGGGTAAGAAGTTTTCTAGGACATGTTGGTTTCTATAGGTGTTACATAAAAAAATTTTCAAAAATTACGTAAGCCTTTATGCCAACTTTTAAAAAAAAATATATAAAATTTTATTTTAATAAGGACTGCATAAAGACATTTGAACTATTGAAAGAGAAATTAATCACTGCACCTATAATAGTCCCACCTGATTTGGAAAAATCATTTGAAATAATGTGCGATGCTAGTGATTATGTTATAGGAGTTGTTTTAGGACAAAAACACAACAAAGTTTTTAAAGTAATATATTATGCTAGTAAAACTCTAAATGATGCTCAAATTAACTTCACTACTACTGAAAGAGAGTTATTAGCTATTTTTTATGCCTTTGATAAATTTAGACCTTACTTAATTGGAACTAAATGTATAGTGCATACAATCTGTTGACCTCACTTTTGGTTGAGGTTTAGTTTTTCCTCTTTAGTAGCCTAAGGTGTACCCATATGACTTTCCTATGGACTATTCTTAGAAAACTAGACATGGAACCCTCACAATTAGAAATTCTGCACTCTTCTTTACTCAACTTGAAGTTTCACATAATGGTCATAACCTCTTGCACTTAGTAGGTGGGGTCACTATGAGAGAACTCAATGTGAGTTACCCTTATGACTGCTGGACCTTAGGGTTGACCCTGGGTGTTGGTTTAGGGCTAAGGCACTCACTTGCAATCACTTGCACTCACAATCACTCACTACCCTAAACCCAGAAGTTCTAGGCTTTGGTCCGTTGATACTTTTGGGAGACTCCTGTAGGTGATTCCCTAAACCCATTAGCCTTGGGCTAGGGTTTGGCTAAGACCACTACATAGAGGACCAAAAATAGGGTTTCCATTGGTCCATGGCTTATTGATGGTGGTGGGTACCTCAACTCTACCAAGACACCCAACCTAACCTTTTGCCCCAAAACTCCCTCAAATTACCTAGATACCCTTAGGACCCCAAATTTGGCCAAAATTTCCAAATCTACCCAAAATACCCAACTTGACTGAAAAATCATTTCAAACACTTTGAAAACACCCAAACAACCGAAAATCCCCAAATTGGCCAGATAACCAAAATACCCCTCCTTACCCCAAAATTCCAAAAATTCCGAAAAATCCCAAAAATTCCGAAAAATCCCAAAAATACCCAAAACGTCCCAAATATTCCTAATCTCATTTTTCTCAACTATTACATGACCCAATTTGGCAAATTTGACAATCTTTGATCAAAAACCCCAAATTTCCCTTTAAAGGCCCATATTTTCCCCAAATTACCTCAAATATCTATCCAATTAGTCTCAATTTACCCCAATTTCAATTCTAAACTCTAATTAACCTTCAATATGACAAAAAAACCAAATATAAGCTCAATTGACCCATGCTTTGAGCCTAATTTTGATTTAGATCAAAACCCAATTTTGGCCCTATGGCTTGGTTCCACCAAATTGAACCCATTTTCCACTCAATTGGCCACAATTTTTGTTGAAAAACCTTCATAACATCTCCATACATCAAAATTGACCTTCAATTGGCCTCGGTGAAATCTCAATTTTATTTTATTTCAACCTAAGTCCAAAACCTCAAATTTGCCCCAAATTGACCATGCCTCAAAATCTCACCAAATTAAGTGTCTTAACCCCAAAATTTCCACTCTATCCCATCATGAAAAATCTTCACAACATATCTCTTGATCATGTGGACCATTCAATTTGGACTTAAACCAAGGCTAGCCTAACCTTGACCCATGTCTAACTCAACATGCCAAAATGGATCAAATTTCAAAAATCCCTCAAATTGCCTTACCGATTGAACTCAAAATCATTTCAACCCTTCACCAAAAATCATCATAGCAATCATCTACACAATATTGATCCATAAATTGGGTCAATTGACATGGCTAACCTAGCCCAAACCAAAACTTTGATTACTTGAACCCACATTGAACCTATGCATTAAAGATGGCTTAACTACCTCAAAGTCATCAAATTAACTCCACCTCAGCCATTGGTTAGACCCTAAGACTGAGCCAAAATCCATCTAACCACCTAAACTAAGCCATGGTAAAAAAAGTCCCCCAAATTAAGGAATTTTATTTCTAAAAATGCACATGCTTAAGATACCCTTACCAAAACTAAAACTCATTGCATTAAGTTGCTTTGACAGATTCCCCTGGATACCCTAAGCACTTAGCTACCTCTCTCTACCATGGCCAGCCGCCTAGTCATCAGAAAAGCTCAAAACCAAGAGCCACCCCCATGGAACTTCACCCAAATCAAACCTAGAGGCCAGCTCAGCCAAACCAAATTGTAGAGCTCCTCTGCCCTCCACCTAAGCACCACAATGCACCTAAACATTTTACTTGAGAGCCACTCCATGTCCATTTTTATAAAAACTCACCTCTACGGCCATGGGAGGTGTGCTGAAAATTTCTTAGAGAGAGCCCCCCCCCAAACTTCTCACAGAGCTTCTCTGAGATCCCCTCAGTGCAATCCAACCCACTTCCCCCACAGAATTCCACTATGGAAGCTCAATTTTGAGCTCAAACCTCTGCCAAAAACTAGGACAGAGCTCATTACACTTCCACAGTCCACCAAACTTCAATTACTTGTGCCCACACCTTCACAATCGAGAAAGAAGCCAAAGCCCCATAAAATCCCCCCTGAAATAGCCTCTACAATAGCTTTAGACCAACACCCAAATCCGACCGTAATTGAAATAATATCTAGGCCTCACACCAAGACCATAGACTCAATCCCTAGCCTCATTGGATCACAACGAACGTGCCGAGACCCTCTAAGCTTCACTTCTCATAGCAAAGATATAAAACTTCTCTTCCTCCCGAGCCCATTTTGTTTCTCCATTTAATTAAGGTTAATTTAATTGCATGATTACCATATGGATGTGTTCGTCTCACTTAGACGAGTCCACAGGATCAAAGCTGATGTGATTTGGTTGAGTCTAGGTCGAGATCTTAAGGTTTTAGTGTGGACGGTCATGGGATCACTCTATCGGGGACAATGGCGGGAAGCCGTTTGATCAACCGTGTATCAAATAGACGGAGGAGATCGAGCCAGATAACGCTTCGGAACATAAACCGCGGACCGAGTCAATGCTGAGGTGGACGACGATGTCAAATGGGAGTGCGCCACGTGTTCGGAGCTGCCTAAGATCTACATGGCGTCGCGCTGTTTAAATAGATAAATAAGGATTTTTCCTATTTATTTAAATACCCCTAACTTAAAAAATTCATATCTTGGTGTAGAAAAATCATAAAAAAAAAATAAAATACCCTCTTGCTCAGTGAAAAGAGGAGAATAATGTAGAAATAATTTTAAGTCCATGTGATGCATGTTTTATTTTTAATTAATTAAACACTGATTTGAATCTTTTGATTCTCCATGAATGTAGGCATTTCATTATAGCTTGGAATGTTAGCATGTTGTTGCCTCTGTCTTAGGGAACATTCCCTGATTTTTCTAAAGTCAGAGGAGGTCCCTAGATAAATAATCATATTTTTCAAGTTTATATGCATTATTGGCTTAAATTAATCATGGAAATTAGCATGTTGCTTAGAAAAATCTAGGAAAATTTTGGAAGGTTTACTATTACCAGGGAACCCTTGGGAAAATTTCTCAGAGCCAAGTCATTAAAAATACACCTAATCTTTACAAACCCTAAATCAATAAGATAATTAATTTTCAAAAATACAAACAACAAAATGACTTGATTTTGGATCTCTACTATTTTTTAGAATCCAGAGAACTCACTGTAAAAATTTCAAAGCATTTTAAGTTCATTTGATAACTTAAATTGATTTTTCAAGTTAAATAACATTTTTGGCTCAAAACTGATTTTTAAAAATCAAAATATAACTTGAAAAATTATAAAACTTGGTCTTTTTAAGTTCTCTGTGATCAGGGGTATATTCTAAAAATAAAATTATAATTAAAATAAAAACTTGATTTTTAGTCTATTTTAAAATTTTAAATAATTAAAAATCCATAAAAATCACAAAAATAATAAAATTCATGAAAATGTTTTAAATTGTTTCCTAAGCACTTAGGAACAATTGGAATATTTTTCATGGTTTTCTAAATAAAGATATTGAATTTTAAAGCTTAAAAATTATTTTTAAAGAATAAGAATGTGTTTTCATTAAGAATAATTCCAATAAATCAAATAAAACTTAGAAAAATATAAAATCTTCTTCTATAAGTTCTTTGATCTTAGGGAGATTTTTAAAAAATATAAAACTTAATTTTCCCCATTTAAAATATTTTATATTTAAAAAATACCCCAGAAATTAAAATAATTCTTAAAATTCAAATAAAACTTAAAAGATCATAAAATTTGGTCTAAAGGCTTCTCTAGTCTAAGTCTACCTCCATTAAAGATTTCATGGGATTAGTATTTACCTTGGTTATTTAGGAATTTTCTTTGAAAAATCCTATTTTTGCATGAAAATAATTATATAAATTAAATTAAAATCTTGAAAAATAACATTTTCTCCTCTAATGTCTTAATTGACCGATGAATGAAGTAGGATAAAAATTTCAAAGTCATTTGAATTGAATTTGACAAATTATGAAGTGTTAGAGCCTTAGGGGCAAATGTGTAATTTTAGAAATTTAGCCTTAATTAACATTTAGACATAATTCAAGGGGGGAAATGGGTAACCTCTTATCTTAATTTGGATGTTTGAAACATAAGGGGTTAATTGGTTGAAACCAACCTCACTTTCTTAATTGAAAAAGATAAGTTAATAAATTTCTAAATTATTAAATTTGAAACCAACCTTACTTTCTTAATTAAAAAGATAAGTTAATAGATTTCTAAATTAGTAAAATTTGGAAGTTTATTGCCTAAGGCTTAGGGGTATGACTTTTGAAGTCAATAACTAATCAATTTAATACCTCTATTTTGATTTTTAAATAAAATTCAAATCATGAATTATGACCACCTAAAGCTTAATCTTTTGAAAACTAATTAAGGCACTCACCTAGGTTTGATTGGCTTAGTAGTGACGTAGGCTAAATCAAGCCTCATTTAAATGAGGATTAGAAAAGTAAATATCATTGAAAATTAGAACATCTTTCCAACACTACAAGCTCAATTATAACCAAAATTTGGTTAAGTGTTCCAATAACACTAACTTGCCTCTTTAAGAGTCTTCACCCGCATAATTTTCAAAATTAAATTATAAATGATAATTACCTTACTCTTAGAGACAATTGAGACATCAATGCTCACTAAGCATTAAGGTTATTTACAAGATGAATTATTAAGCAAAAAAATAAGTTTAAAAGAACTCGGGATTTTCCACCAGGAAGCGAGAGAGTAGCACGGACTTGCTTCTTTCTCTAGATCTGTTGGATACCTCGGAGATCTACTAAACTTAATATATTTCGCTTGGCAACATCATACTTAATTAAAATCCTAAGGACCCACAAAGATATGACCTAGGGTTAGATAGGTCGTCAAAACTTTACTTTCATATTCAATATAAACTGCCTTAACATGCCTTTTGAGTTTCAGGTAGTGGAACGAGAAGACTCGTCGGGTACGCTTTTACAGTTTTCAGCGTTGTCTTTCTTGTACTTTCATACTGTTCTTTTATACCTGCATACTTGCATGCTAAACAACAACGCCACTTTGCATGAAAACTAAAAGTATCAGGATAGCCACAAAACCAAAACCAAATTCAAAACCAAAAACTAAAATCAACCATGATAAAATTCACCCCCACAACATTCAAAATACAAAACAACTCAAAATTTAATCAGAAACATCACAAAAGACTACAATCGCAACTAAATTAAGATGTCTTTATTGGGTGATCGGGAATTCCTCAGAGGAGGTAACCTACGGTTGCTAATGAGGCTTTCCACAGTCTAAATGAAATTATGGAACTCATTAAGTTGAGTTTAGTAAATTCATTTGGACTAAGTGAATCGATAGAAAATGGGTGTCGGAACGAGGGTTTAGTAAGTTCATTTGGACTAAGTGAATCCAATAGAAAATAGTGATACCGGAACGAGGGAGCCGTAGGATCCTAACTGGTGTCGCTCTAATCAACTTTAATATGACCTCATAAAATTTAAAGATGCGTTTGATAAGTTCATTTGGACTAAGTGAATCCAATAGAAAATAGTGATGCCGGAACGAGGGATCGTAGGATTTTAACCAGTGTCGCTCTAATAAACTTTAATATGCCCACATAAAATTTAAAGAACTTCAACCATAGGGCCACCTAATTTGATATTATAACTTGACACACTAGAATTAAAGAACTTCAACCATAGGGCCACCTGATTTGACATTATAACTTGACACACTAGATAACTAAAACTCGTTGCGGCAAGGAGCTTGGAGCTAGCTTGGTGGGCAGCACGGCCATCTTCAACAGCAAAATCTGTCTTCCCATCGCGGTAAGGAGCTTGGTGCTAGTATGGTGTGCAGCACAGCCATCTTCAACAGCAGAACGCGTCTTCCCCATCTAAACCTATCTTCCTTCATTAAACTTAAACAACAAAGCCATAGGACTTCGAGGTTGCTTGCTTATGCAATGTAAATCCTCACTTTATCAATAGGCATTTGTATAACCCTGTTATACAAGCCCTAACTCGTCTTAATATTCTGAGGTTTTCGTTTGTCATGACCTAAATCCTTACATCTTCCAGTCTATTTGTGTGATTGTTTCACATGAATGTAAGTCTTAACTAATAAAATTGGCAGGATGAAATACCTAAATATTTCTCCTCAAAACTGGAGCCAAACATTAGGATAGCTTGGGAAGTCACTGAGGTTCTCCTCTGGATCCATGACATCCCCTAGTTATTCCTCCTTTGGATTCTACAATAAAATGTTCCAAATTTGAACCAATCCCCTTTCACACCTCTCCTCCTCCTTTGGATTCTACAATAAAATGTTCTAAATTTGAACCAATCCCCTTTCACACCTCTATGTCCGATCTCATTGAAAAGTCCAACCCTTTGAAACTTCTTGAAGATAATATTTCCTGATTTTTATCGAGAGTCTTCTTAGGTGACTTTGGTCATTTAAGATGTAATTAACTATAGGGGCTTGCCCTTATAGGAAGCATGTCTGAACCCAGCTTAATATAAACCCTATTTATTTCTTTATATTAAATAGCGGAACTTATCGACAAATATAAAGGTTTTGCAGACCAAATGGATGTCATATATTCTTTAGTTTATTTGATTGAGCCTCATCCTCAAGTGTTGTGTTTGTCCTTCGGGATAGATACAAAGTTTGGGTACAACGCTCTTTCATTTAAACTATGAAAAATATGGGGTCAGTTTGATTCATATTTTTCTAAAACTAAAATTAAACGTCCTTTCAATTCCGATGAACGACAGCTTCTTACGGGCAACTCCAACAAAAAATAGCACCAACAAGATCATTCTGCTATTAAATACTTGAAGCAAAAGAAGGATGTTAAACTAAGATTAATTAGATGGATACTTCTTTTGCAAGAGTTTAACTTTACTGTAGCTGATAGAAAGAGAAATGATAATCAAATAGCTGATCATTTGTCTAGACTAGAAAAAGAAATATTAACTATATTTACAAATGAAATTTTAGAATGAACAATTATATAGTATTGATGAAATAGATACACCGTGGTATGCCGATATAGTAAATTACATTGTAAGTGATATTCTACCACCGGATATTAAGAATCAACAATTAAAAAAATTTATATATGATTCAAAATTTTATTTTTAGGATCCTATATTTATATAAACAATGTAAGGATCTAATTATTAGAAGGTGTGTACCTTGTGAAGAAACTCAACAAACAATTGAAAGATGTCATGATTCTGAATTTAGAGGATATTTTGGAACAAATATAACTGCTTATAAAATTTTGCAAGCTGGATTTAATTGGCCTACTCTTTTTAGAGATTTTAATGAATGTATTAAAACATGTGATAGCTGTTAGCGAGTAGGAAATATTTCTAGAAGAAATGAAATGCCTCTAAATCACACATTGGAAGTTGAAATTTTTGATGTGTGGAGATTAGATTTTATTGGACCATTTATGCCTTCATTTGGAAACTTATATTCATATTACTTGTTGTTGATTTTATTTCCAAATGGATGGAAGTTATTTTTCTACATAAATGTGATACTCAGAGTGTTTCTAAATTTTTAAATAAAAATATTTTTACAAGATATAGAATGCCGAGAGTAATTATTACAGATGGAGGAACTCATTTTAGGAATAAGAGAATAAAAAAATTAATTAAAAAATATGATATTATGCATAGATTCTCTACTACTTATCTTCCTCAGACTAGCGGTCTAGCATAAATATCAAATTGTGAAATAAAATAAATTTTTGATAAAGTTGTAAATCTCTATAAATTGGATTGGTCTACTAGATTAAATACTGCTTATGGGCATACAAAACTGCTTATAAGACTCCTATAGGAATGTCCCCATATAGACTTATTTTTGGAAAAACATGCCACTTAGCAGTAGAATTGGAGCATAAAGCATTTTGGGTTGTTAAGAAATTTAATTTTAATATAAAAGATGCTATTGGGAAAAGATTATTGCAACTCACTGAACTTGAGGAGATTAAAAATGAAGCATATGAAAATGCAAAAATCTATCAAGAGAAAATGAAAATATGATATGATCGAAGGATTATTAAAAAGATGTTTGAACTGGAACAAGAAGTTCTATTTTATAAAAAAAGATTGAGATTATTTCCAGGAAAACAGAAATCAATATGGTTAAGACCATTTAAAGTACTTAAGTCTATCATTTTGGAACTGTTATTATTAAGGATCCTAAAACTATAAAAATAATTAAGGTTAATGACATCAATTAAAACATTATTATGATGGACACATACCATAATTTAAAGAAGTTTTAATGTTAAGTCAACCCAATTAAACAAATGGTACGTCGGGCTGACCATGTTAAACCAAGCGCTTTGTGAGAGACAACCCATCTATATATGTATATATCTATAAATTATAGTTTTTTTTTAATAAGTGTATTTATATCTTAGGAAATAATAGTATTTTTAAGTCCTACACAAATATATATATATATATATATATATATATATATATNATGGAGAGTATTGATCCTCAATGTTGGAAGAAGTTGTGATGATTTAAATCTATGCACTTCATTTACTTTTTAATTTGGCCAATCGAGATGTTAAAATTTGTTGTGAGAACATGTGAGAACCGGGCTGGTATTGTCTCAGTCAACAATTGGAAATAGATACATAAGATTGTATGAATGAGAATATAGTTCATATGATTGAGTGCAAATAAATAGGGAAATATTCATTGATGGATGTAAAGTTAGAGGACTTTAAAGTGACAGGTTAAAGCCCCTAACTTGGTTTATTGTTTTAGGTTCTGATGTGAGATGTTAGCCCCCAGATGGAGGGAATCGAGGGAACTCTAGAGTGAGAGCTGGTATCTTCATTTCCTAATCGGTCTTCAAAACTATTGAAATTTTAAATTAGCCAATGTTTTGTATTGCAACTTTAGTAAGGGTGAAGAATATTATTGCTCCTATTTGACACAACAAAATTTGCATACTTCCACAATAGAATTCATAAACTTTTTACTGATTTATGATAAGAAGAAGGATATTTTTCTTATTAATTGTTTTTCATCTACAAAACTCTAGTTATATTTTTAAGTTGTTACTATTTTGTTAAAATATCAAAAATACCAAAAATATTTGAATTTTTGTTACTGCAAAATATATTCAGTTTAAGTAATTGTCTTTCTAAAAATAGAAAGTTTTCTAAAAGTTCATATTGTTTTATTTCCTTGTGGGTTCGATATTCAGGTCTTAATCAAAAAGTCATATATTACTTGATAACGATACGTATATGTGGGTTCGATATTCAGGTCTTAATCAAAAAGTCATATATTACTTGATAACGATACGTATACTTTTATTTAGTATCACAATATATATAAATTAAAAGTTAAATTCTTATTTTTCTTTAGGATCAAGTTTTTCCAATATATATTAATTAAAAGTTAAATTCTTATTTTTCTTCAAGTTCAAGTTTTTGGTTTTGTTATAAAGTAAGGAAATATAAGTGAAATATAATATGAATTATTGTTGTACTTTGCATATTAGTAGTATCTAGGGATCAGTCGCCAGCTTGTCGATCGTCGTATACTTCCCCCATTCAAATAAATCTCGCTCTTAAATCATATTAGTGATTCGAAGAGGAGAGGAATCGAATAAAATGGAACATATGACAAAATAAAAAATAAGAGAAAACACAAAACGTGGAGAGCCTACGTGCGGTAAACCTCACAAGGATATGTTAAGAGTGTCTGCCCAAATAAGATCGGGCGAAAACACCTTAAACCAATATCCGCAAAAGAATACATATATAAAAAACCCATAACCAGAGAGTCAGGTGTAGGTGCCTATTTTGGGGTCAAGAGCACTCCCAAGGGGACGTATCCCATTTGGTTAATTACATCTTGAGGGGTTACCCAAGAATACTCTCGATAAAAGAAGTTTCGCTTGGATTATCGTGAATCTGGGGCAATAGGTACTCAAAGGAAGGCTATTCCATTTGAGAACAGTCCTGATGCTTCAAAGCTCATGCTAAGCCATCGGGCAGAGCGTAAGTCTCTCACTTCCCGAATGGTTAGCGACTCATTGGTATACGGGGTCAACAGAATAACCTAAATCATCTTGATGGCGATATCCCAACACGCCAAAGCATGTCTCGGCCATAATGGCAGAGGATAAATCATTGTATCCCAAATGGACGGTCGTTCATCAGCATCGGGCCGTCAAAATGATATCAGCAAAGTCAAGGAGTGACAGTGCTCAAAGGGGCTCAACAAGAGAAAGGTAGAGTGATCCTAAAAGGAAGAGGTAACTGGGTCGAGGTACCACGGACCTGTCATACACAGCTACTAGGACCCTAAGTCTACCTAGTCGTGAAGTTAGTCGACCCAACACGTTTTGAGATCCCCGGACGACAATCCATTAATTGCATCGTCCATGGGAAACTCGGTATCCCTAAGATCAAAGGAAGGAAACTCTATCCAATGACTTAAAGCTGGAGCTCCAAGAGGTGAGACTTATGCCTATCAAAGTGGAAAGGATGCCTCAGAAAGGAAAAAAAGTGGAGGTTTAGCTACAATGCTGGAAACACTCCAAACAAAAGGACTTATACCTCATTTGGGTCAGGGATCCTTCTGACATTCTAAGCGCACTAGACAATCACCTATATAAATGAATGCTGAGCCAGTCAGGTTGAAGAAGCACGGGGGCTCCTCCTCGAGACATGCAAATATGAATGCAGTTATCCAGAATAGTCCTTAATTATTGTGGAGGCCCTATTAATATATGCAGGAAAGTAAATGTTGCAATTTTTAAATCCTGAATATTTTAATCTTAAATTTTAATTATCTTGAATGTTTTATTTAGGATTTTGTAATAAATTACAATTTTAGGGTCCTTAATGAGCCTAGATTATATAGTGAAATTCCAGATGAACCACAAAAATAAACAAGGATAATACATGCAAGTCTAGACATGCACCATTAAGCAAAAAGTAAAACAAGCCAAATTAAAATAATAAACAGGTTGGTGCCGCTGGGTTGGCAACATATCCCAGAAAAGAAAAAGGATGGTCAGACTTTGCATATACATGCTTGGTCTTAATTCTATACATCAATATAAAATTTAGAATTAAGATACGGGATACGAGCATCTACTCCTGATCCCCTCCATGTGGTTCCCGTGCTAACACATCGAAACCTATGCTCATATCTTGATTCTGCTACAGAACTCTCCTATACTCTAAAAGTACATAGAAAAGAGAAAAAGACTCAATTTTGCATAAAAACAAGTGTCAGTGGGAAAGCTCACATGCAAATAATATATCAAGAGTCATGCCTTAAAAGTGGGGGAGCTAATAGCACCTACAAGAAAAGGGTTAGAAATCATTACTTGCTCCCCCAACAGTGGTACCTGTGTGTGTGCATAAGTAGGCATGGTTTCTTGCAGAAAAATGCCCTAACATACTACCACACATATGCGGCATGCATTCACACCACAAGCACAATGTAAAAAAAAGATACCTGGGTAGGGAAACCAATCGAGCAAAGAACAATAGTCAGGTATCAAAAAGACTATCTAGCACCCAAAATCCTAGCCTAGCACACCATCTAACTAAGAGTACGTCAACCTAGTATCTATGAATGAGGTAGGTCTGGGTATAGTATGACTTTAACAGGGTCATCATATCAGCTCCATCCTAAAGATTTGAAGGATCTAAAGGGTGTTACGAGTTAGATCTATTAGTCTTTAGCATAGTCATACTTGTATCAATCTCGATGACTTAACTTGCATTGCTCACTTGGTTCAACTCAGCAAGCAATGTGACCATATGAAAATATGTTAACATTTTCATACTTTTTTTTCCTTTTTTTATTATATTACACTTTAAAGAAAGGTATTTTTAATATTTTGTTGCAGGAATGATGAATTAGGATCATTGGAGCAAAGAGATGCAAAAAGGAGCTAATTTGGAGCGAAAAGGACCAAAATGTGAATAATTAAACTAGGGCACCGACGGCGACATCGACCACGCTGATCGTGAGATTTTCCAGAGACTCCAGAATTAATTCACTAAGAAGGTCCGCCTACGGCGCCCTCGAGGCCACTGACGGCGAGGTCGGCGATTATGCTCAATCAAGCTTTGGATAAGGCCAAATTTTGAATGGATGCTTAGGCAACTCTTGAGAAAGCTCATCCACAACTTTAAAAGACTATTTTGGCCGAAAGAAGGAAGGAGCCCGGAAGACTGAAGAAAACCTGGAGGTTAGAAAAGTTCCAATAGTGTGTAAAATTGTGAGGAATTCGAGATATTGTAAGAGTGGAGGGAAAGTGAGAGATTTCTTGCTCCTTGCTGCTTCGAAGAGGAATTCTGTGTGTGGTAGAGAAAGGAAGAGATTCAAAGGAACTTCGAGAAGTTTTCTTGGGGAGAAAATAGAGATAAGTTATTTACTTGTTGTATTTTGTATGACTTTGATTTTATATATGAATTCCGAGTTTTGTTGCATTTTCCCCATAAGATCTGAGTAGTTGTCTTTGTCTTTCTCCTTGTCTCGTGATTTGTCAAATGGTGATTTAAATTGGTGAAGCCAAGAAAGTGTTTAAGAAATTGTGATGAAATTTTCACTTCGATCTTAATTTACTTTCAATCTGGCCATTTGATTTATTAAAATATGTTGAGTTTTACAACTAAAGTAAAGATTACATCCAAGATTCAGGGAGGTCAAAAACCTTGGAAGTTGGGTGCAAATAAATAGGAAAATAATATTATCGGGCGTAGAATTGGAGATTGCATTGGAAGTTGGGTGAAAATAAATAAGGAAATAATATTATCGGGCGTAGAATTGGAGATTTTAGAGTGACCAGAAGTTGGGTGCAAATAAATAGGGACATAATATTATCGGGCATAGCATTGAAGATTTTTGAGTGACAGACTAAAATCTCCAATTCGGTCCTATCGTTTGGGTGTTGAAGTGTAGATGTTAGCCCTCAGGTGAGGGGAACATGGGAGCTCCAAAGTGAGAGCCGGTATCCTTTTGGCCTAGCCTCAAATTCAGTAAACAAGCGTAGAATTGGTCAATGTTCTTTGTGCCTGGACCAATGGATAAAGAATAGGTATGCTTATATTTGGCACAATATAATTTGAACTGATTCACTTTATCCATTCACTATAATTTCTTGACAAGCTTTCTTATATATCGAATATCACAATTACACCCTATTTTCTATCATTAGTTACTTATTAGTTATTAAAATTATCTATGAAGGATGCTTTCTTATATATTGAATATCACAATTAAACCCTACTTTATATCATTAGATATTTAGCACAATATAATTTGAACTAATTCATTTTATCCATTCACTATAATTTGGTAAAGAATAGGTATGCTCCTATTTGACACAATCTAAATTGAACTAATTCACTTTATCCATGCAATATAATTTGAACTAATTCACTTTATCCATTCACTATAATTTCTTGACAAGGAGAAGGATTCTTTCTTATATATTGAATATCACAAATTAAACCCTACTTTCTATCTTTAGTTTTTTATTAGTTACATTGAACTAATTCATTTTATCCATTCACTATAATTTCTTGACAAGGAGAATGATGCTTTCTTTAGATATGAATATCACATTTAAACCTTCATTAGTATCATTAGTTATTTAATAATTATTAAAGATATATTGAATATCACATTAAAAACCTCATTAGTATAATTAGTTATTTAAGAGTTATTAAAAATTTAAATAGTTATTTTAATTTTCTATTAGTGACAGATAAACAAATTGAACTTCGTTGTTGCAATTAAAGTATTGCTTTTCTAAACCTATTAGTGACTGATAAGCAATTAAACTTCGTTGTTGTGATTAAAGTATTAATTTTCTAAAATATTATTTTGTAGTTCTAAACTTACTCCCTATGGGATCGATACCTAGGACTCCATTAGAGCCCTATATTACTTGAGCGATACGTATACTTGTGTTGATAAGTGTGATTTTGCAATTATTGAATATTTATTTCGTCCATATTTATCGAATCTATAACTGTTATTAAAGATTTGGCAAAGTTGCTGAGGAAGTATATCTTTTAGCAGCAGTATTAAATACTTATATTTTTAAGCATATATAAAGTAGCGGTCAAGTTTTTGGTACCATTGTCGGGGAGTGAGTAAACAAAAGCCACAATTAGAGTAACGGACAAATTAGGATTATTAGAAAATTTTTACTTGAATTGCAACTTATTTTTATATTTAGTTAATTATTTTATTATGTGCTAATTTCAAATTGTATGCGTAAATTTGGACCTGAAAATCTTATACCCTATGATTCGGAATTAGGACACACTGTTAGAAAGATTAGAAGATTGAGAACAGAACCTAGAAATTTTGATACAATGGAGAACAACATGAACAATCAAGGAATAGAGAATGAACACCAACCTAGACCCCTACGAGATTATGCAAATCCTATAGCAGATGAAATTTACTTATCTATTCATAGTCTTGATGTAGCTGCAAATTCATTTGAGCTTAAACCTGCTATTATTCAAAAGGTACAAAACAATCAATTTAGAGGTACACCAAATGAAGATTCTAACTTACACCTTGCTAGTTTTTTTGAACTGTGTGCTACTTTAAATATGACAGAGTCTCAAACGATGCTGTTAGATTTAGACTTTTTCCTTTTCACTAAGCGATAAGGCTAAGATGTGGTTAAATTTATTAGCACCCGGATCTATTAGAACTTGGGGAGAACTTTCACAGAAATTTCTATCCAAATATTTCCCTCCATCAGAATCTATTAGAACTTGGGGAGAACTGTCACAGAAATTTCTATCCAAATATTTCCCTCCATCCAAGGCTACTAAACTTAGAAATGACATAACATCATTTTGTCAGATTGATGGAGAGTCAATTTATGAAGCTTTTAAACTTAGAAATGACATAACATCATTATGTCAGATTGATGGAGAGTCAATATATGAAGCTTGGGGAACTTAGAAATGACATAACATCATTCTGTCAGATTGATGGAGAGTCAATATATGATGCTTGGGAGAGATTTAAAGATCTTCTTAGGACTAAGAAATGACATAACATCGTTCTGTCAGATTGATGGAGAGTCAATATATGAAGCTTGAGAGAAATGACATAACATAGTTCTGTCAGATTGATGGAGAGTCAATATATGAAGCTTGGGAGAGATTTAAAGATATAACATCATTTTGTCAGATTGATGGAGAGTCAATATATGAAGCTTGAAAGAGATTTAAAGATCTTCTTAGATAGAAATTTCTATCCAAATATTTCCCTCCATCTAAAACTACTAAACTTAGAAATGACATAACATTTGGGGAGAACTTTCACTGAAATTTCTATCCAAATATTTTCCTCCATCCAAAACTGCTAAACTTAGAAATGACATTTTGTCAGATTGATGGAGAGTCGTATGAAGCTTGGGAGAGATTTAAAGATCTTCTTAGGAATTGTCAGATTGATGGAGAGTCAATATACAAAGCTTGAGAGAGATTTAAAGATCTTCTTAGGAAATGCCCTCATCATTCGTTACCAGATTGGTTAATAATTTAAACTTTATAATAAATTAGTGGGATCTCTTAGATTAATTATAGATGTTGTGGCTAGTGGTTCGTTAATGTCAAAACCTTTTTATGAGGCTTATTCGTTAATAGAAGAGATGGCTACCAACAATTTTCAATGGCCCTTTGAACGGGTAAATTTTAAAAGAGTAGCTAGTATCCATGATTCTGATGCAATATCTATGTTAGCTTCGCAGATTGCTGCAACATCAAAGAAATTAGATCATTATGAGATGAATTGTTCTGCAACACCTCCTATGTTGGAAGAGAAATCATCTCGGAAATTTATGGATGTTCAACTTTCATATGAGACTTTAAATGCTATTAATAGACCCAACAACCCTTATTCGAACTATTATAACCCAGGTTGGAAGAATCATCTAAATTTTAATTGGAATAACAATTCTTCTACAAATTAACAATGGGCAAACAACCCAGTTAACCCATTAGGAAATTCATCCAACTAAGGAAATGTTAACTATATACCTTCTTATCCCTCGGGATTTAACAGTAACACTCAAATTAAGGAGAGGAAGTTTTCTATCGAACAGTTGATATTAAACTTGGGTCAACAATTGCAGAATCAAGGAAATCAATTACAAATTCAAGGAAATCAGTTACAAAATCAAGGAACTGCTATTAAGAATATTGAAAATCAATTAGGGCATATCGCTACTGCGCTTAGTAACTGAACATTAGGAACTTTTCCTAATATTGTGAAACCAAATCCGAAAGATCAAGAAAAAGAAACAAATCAAGGTGATACAATTATGAAGTGAAAAACAATTGGAAACAAGAGTGCAAAAAGAAACAGAAACTGAAAAAGAGAAAGTGGATACTGAAAAAGAAAAGGATCATTGGTGCCCAGATTTATAGTATCCATTTACACCAATGAAAATTACTGTGGAGAAACCTCCATTACAATTTCCTCAAAGATTGAAGCAACACAAGAAGAAAAAATAATTTTCTAAATTTTTAGAAATTCCTAAGAAGTTAACGGTAAATATTCCCTTCGTAGAAGATTTAGAGCAAATGCCCAATTATGTGAAATTTGTGAAAGATATTATGAACAAGAAAAGGAAGTTCACGGATAATGAAACTATTGCACTAAGCAAAGAGTGTAGTGCAATTATTCAGAAAGAGCTTCCTGAAAAATTAAAAGATCTTAGCAGTTTTACTATACCATGTGCTATTGGTGAAAAATTTTATGGTAGAGCTTTATGTGATTTGGGAGGCAACATTAATCTTATGCCACTATCAATTTTTAAAAGATTAGGATTAGGAGAAGTCTCACCTACTTCTGTAACTCTACAGTTCTATATCAATTTTCAAAAGATTAGGATTAGGAGAAGTCTCACCTACTTCTGTAACTCTTCAGTTATCGGATCGATCAGTTACATATCCTAAGGGAGTTATAGAAGACGTGTTAGTAAAAGTTGACAAATTGGATCGCGAAAGATTAGGATTAGGAGAAGTCTCACCTACTTCTGTAACTCTTCAGTTAGTGGATCGTTCAATTACATATCCTAAGGGAGTTATAGAAGATGTGTCAGTAAAAGTGGATAAATTTATCTTGCCTGTGGATTTCATTGTTTTAGATATGGAGGAAGATAAAGAAATACCTATCATTTTAGGGAGTCTATTTTTAGTTATTGGAAAAGCTATGATAGATGTTCATAAAGGAGAATTAGCTATGAGAGTTAATGAATAGGAAGTGACTTTTAACATTGCAAAATCTATGAAATACCCTACTGTTGAAAGAGATAATGAATGACATGGAAATTAGTGACAAAGAACTTTTCAAAGAACATTTTGAAGAGAAAGAAAAATTTTAAGAGAGTAATGAAGTTATTCTGGATGAATTAGAAAAAGAAGAATTAGATTATGTTCAGGAAGGATTTGAGATGTTGGATATTACGGAAAATGCTGATAAAAATATATTTCTGTCAATTATAAAACCACATGAACTTGAGTTGAAAATATTGCCTAGCCACTTGAAGTACGTGTTTTTGGGAGAATCATCTAAATTACCAGTTATTATATCTTCAAAATTAAATGATTTGCAAGAGCAAAGACTGTTAGATACTTTGAAAAGATATAAGAAAGCTTTTGGTTGGACCTTAGCTGATATTAAGGGAATCAGTCCTTCGTTAGATACATTAAAAAGATATAAAAAAGCTTTTGGTTGGACCTTAGCTGATATTAAGGGAATCAGTCCTTCGATATGTATGTACATAATTATATTAGATGAACAATATAAACCAAGAGTTGATCCACAAAAGAGATTCAGAATTATACTGGATGAACAATATAAACCAAGAATTGATCCACAAAGGAGATTAAACCCAATGATAATGATATTAGATGAACAATATAAACCAAGAGTAGATCCACAAAGGAGATTAAACCCAATGATGAAAGAAAATAAAGCTTTTGGTTGGACCTTAGCTGATATTAAGGGAATCAGTCCTTCAATCTGTATGCACAGGATTATATTAGATGAACAATATAAACCAAGAGTTGATCCACAAAGGAGATTAAATCCGCTGATGCATTTGGTTGGACCTTAGCTGATATTAAAGGAATCAGTCCTTCGATCTGTATGCACAAAATTATTTAAACCAAGAGTTGATCCACAAAAGAGATTAAAATGAAAGGAGTAATTAAGAAGGAAATTTGAATTTGTTAGACACTGGAATTATATATCCTATTTCAGATAGTGCGTGGGTCAGTCCAATTCATTGTGTTCCTAAGAAAGGAGGAGTGATTGTTGAGACAAAAGAAAATAATGAATTAATACCTATCAGACAAGTTACTCGGTGGCGTATTTGCATTGATTATAGACTACTGAAGCACAAGAGAATAATGAATTAATACCTATCAGACAAGTTACTGGGTGGCGTATTTGCATTGATTATAGAAAAAATTAAACTCTTCCACCAGGAAAGATCACTTCCCTTTACCCTTTTTAGCAAATAGTAGATGACTTGCTGGGGCTCAAATATTTTTATTTTTTAGATGAATATACTGGTTACCATCAAATTCCTATTGCTCCTAAAAATTAAGAAAAGACAACATTTACTAGTCCTTTTGGAACATTTGCTTTTCAAAGAATGCCTTTTAGATTATATAATGTACCTGAAACATTTCATAGATGTATGATGTCTATGTTTAGCAAGTTAATTGATGATGGATTGGAAGTATTTATGCATGATTTTTCTGTATTTGGAACATCATTTGATGCATGCTTAAATTATCTTGAAAAAGTTTTGGAGTAATGCGAAAGAACTAATTTAGTTCTAAATTGGGAGAAATGTCAATTTATGGTTGCAGGAGGAATTGTATTAGGGCATAAATTTAGGAAGATTGTATGGAAGGAGACCCTGCAAAAATTCAAGTTATATCTAAACTAACACCTCCTACTAATGTAAGAGAGGTCANATAAATTTCAGATTGTAAGATTTTATGAAAAGTTCTATCATTTCCAAAATTACCCCCAAATTTAGAATCATGACTTTTTTGGATAATTTCTTGAATTTCTTCATATGACACACATTGTCTCATTACTAAATCTTTACATTGTTTATACAAATATGGATCACTACAAAAATACGACTTTGCATCATAATTGAATTTCTTTTCTTGATAGTTTGTTAGTCCATATGGTAAAATTCCACTGACAATATAATTTACAATATTAACATACCAAGGTAATTCCTATCCTTTTACAGCATAAAGTTGTTCATCACGAAAACCTTCATTAATATCTCTCTCAAAATCAAGTATTTCTTCATGTTCTTGCCTAGATATATGATCAGCAATTTCATTACGAGTCCCTTTTTTATCGACTATTACAAAATCAAACTCTTGCAAGAAGTACCATCTAGATAATCTTGGTTTAATATCTTTCTTTTGCGCTAAATATTTAATAACCAAATGGTCAGTATGCACAATAAATTTAGTTCCAATCAGATATGACCTAAATTTTTCAAAAGTATACACAATGACTAAAAACTTTGTTTCATTGGTGGTGTAATTAATCTGAGCATCATTAAGAGTTTTAATAGCATAGTATATGACTTTAAAAATCTTGTCATATCTCTGCCCTAAAACAACTCCAATAACATAATCACGAGCAACACACATTAATACAAGAGGTTTCTCCCAATTAGGTTAAACAACTACAGAAGTAGTGATCAATTTTTCCTTTAAAGATTCAAAGGCTTTAAGGCAATCTTGATTAAAGTAAAATTTTGTATCTTTTTCCAAAAGTTGACATAAAGGTTTAGTAATATTTGAAAAGTTTTTAATAAATCTTTTGTAAAATCCAACATGTCATAAAAGCTCCTAACTCCTCTTACTGTAGTAGGTGGATGTAAGTTTGATATAACTTGTATTTTTGCAGGATCTACTTCCAGGCCATTTTCTAAATAATTTTGCCCAAGCACAATTCCTCCTACAACCATCAATTGACATTTTTTCCAGTTCAATACGAGATTAGTATTTTTACAATGTTTCAAAACTTTCTTTAAATGAGTTAGACATATTTCAAAGGAAGTTCGAAATACAGAAAAATCATCCATAAAGACTTCAATCCTTTTTTCAATCATATCACTTAAAAATGACATCATCCATCTTTGAAATTTTGCAGGTGCAGTACATAATCCAAAGGGCATTCTCCTAAAAGCAAACGTTCCATAAGGACTAGTAAAAGTTGTTTTCGATTGATCCTCTAGAGCAATTGGTATTGGGTGATAACTGGTATATCCATCTAGAAGATAAAAATATTTGTGCACAACCAGTCTATCCAACATCTAGTCTAAAAAGGGTAAAGGAAAATGATCCTTCATGTTGGTAGAATTTAATTTTATATAGTTTTCACAGATTCTTTAACTAGTGACTTGTCATGTTGATATTAATTTGTTATGCTCTTTTGTCACTACAGTCACACCTCCTTTCTTTGGAACACATTGAATTGGACTTACCGAAGCGCTGTCAAAAATAGGATATATTATTCCAATATCTAATAATTTTAAAATTTCTTTCTTCAAAATAGGATTTAATCCTCTTTGAGGATCAGCTTTTGGTTTATGTTGATCATCTAATAAAATTTTTTGCCTATAAATTGAAGGACTCGTTCCTTTAGTATCAGTTAAAGTCCATCCAAAAGCTCCCTTATATCTTTTCAAAGTTTCCTACAAATGTTGTTCTTGTGTATTAGTTAATTTTGAGGAAACTATAATAGGTAATGTAGATAAATCTTCTAAGAATGCATACTTTAAATGGGTAGGAAGTGTTTTCAATTCTAGGTCAGGAGGTTTCTAAATAGATGAAATCAAATTCTTGTTATTTTCTGTCGGATGTAACATTTCATACTTTTCTTGAACATAATCCAAATCCTCTTTACTCACTTCCATAAATTCATTATGATTTTTATCCATAAACTCTTGATTGATGTCAACGAGTAGGTAATATATCTAGAAGAAATGAAATGCCTCTGAATTTCATGTTAGAAGTTGAGATCTTTGACATTTGGGGATTAGATTTTGTGTGACCATTTATTCCTTCATTTGGGAACTTATATATATTAATTGCAGTGGACTACGTTTCTAAGAGGATTGAAGCACAAGAGAACTTATATATATTAATTGCAGTAGACTACGTTTCTAAGTGGATTGAAGCACAAGATTTACCCTCGGAACTTGTATATATTAATTGCAGTAGACTACGTCTCTAAGTGGATTGAAGCACAAGCTTTACCTCGCTGGTAACGCTAAAAGTGTTTCAAGATTTTTTATGAAAAATATTTTCACTAGATACAAAATGCCTAGAATGATTACCATTGATGGATGATCCCATTTTAGAAATAAATACATCCAGAGATTGGCAAAAAAAATTAATATTATTCATAGAATCTCTACTGCCTATCATTCTCAAACTAGTGGGTTAGCTGAAGTTTCTAATAGAGAGATCAAACAAATACTTGAAAAGACTGTAAACCCTTGTAGAATAGATTGGTCCAGAAGATTGGATACTGCATTATGGGTTTACAAGACTACTTATAAAACTCCCATTGGAATTACTCCTTACAGACTAATTTTTGGAAAAACTTTTCACTTAGTAGTAGAATTGGAGCATAAAGCATATTTGGCGATCAAAGAATTCAATTATAATTTGAAAGATGCTGGCAAGAAGAGATTGTTACAATTAAATGAATTGGAAGAATTAAGAAATGAATCTTATGATAATGAAAAAATTTATAAGGAAAAATTAAAGTTATGGCATGATTGAAAGATTAACCAAAAGAACTTTGAATAAGGACAAGTATTTTTACTTTACAACTCTAGGTTGAAGTTATTTTCTTGGAAATTGAAGTCTCGTTGGTTAGGGCCCTTTACTGTGACTCAAGTTTATACTTACGGAGTTGTTGAAATTGAAGATCAGAAGACGAGAAATAGATTTAAAGTAATTGGACACATATTAAAACCATATTATGAGGGTAAAAGGCCCAATTTTAAAGAGGTTTTAATGATCAGTCAACCTGAATAACACTTGAATAGGTCAGGCTGATGACGTTAAACCAAGTGCTTTATGGGAGGCAACCCATATTTATCTTTAATTTTATCGCGATTGTAGTAGTTTTTATTTGAAACTATCATTAGTTTTTGGCATTATTAAACTCTAATGCTCTTATTTAGCCTTGAAACATATTAAAAATTGGAACGCATTTAGACCAGAGCAAAACTATGAAAATTTTACCTTGGGCGCCGACGGCGCCCTCGACACCGCCGACGACGTGTTTTTCCTGAGAGTCCAGACAAAATTAATACAAAGGCTCGCGGACAAAGCAATCGACCCCGCCGACGGCGAGACCGATAAATTTACGGTTATGCGGGTTCAAATGGCNCACTAAGCTGAAGTTATTTCCTAGGAAATTAAAGTCTTGTTGGTTAGGACCCTTTACTGTGACTAAAGTTTATACTTACGGAGCTATTGAAATTGAAGATCAGAAGACAGGAAATAGATTTAAAGTAAATGAACACAGATTAAAACCATATTATGAGGGTAAAAGACCAAATTAAAGAGGTTTTAATGATCAAAATGGACACAGATTAAAGCCGTATTTTGAGGGTAAAAGACCAAATTTAAAGAGGTTTTAATGATCAGGTCAGCTTAAATAACACCTAAATAGGTTAGGCTGACGATGTTAAACCAAGCGCTTTATGGGAGGCAACCCATGTTTATCTTTATTTTTATCGCGATTATAGTAGTTTTTATTTGAAATTATCATTAGAATGTGGTAGTATTAAACTCTACTACTCTTATTTACCCTTGAAACATTTTAAAAATTGGATCCATGAAGAAAAATTGGAACGCATTCGGACCAGAGCAAAACTGTGAAAATTTTGCCTTGAGCGTTGACACCGCCCTCAACACCGCCGACGGTGGGTTATTCCCGAGAGTCCAAACAAAATTGACATGGAGGCTCGCCGACGGCGAGACCGACGAATTGGCGGTTACTTGGGTTCAAATTGCGGTTTTTGACAGTTTTTGGGCGGGAATTGTCTTTTTAAACTCAAAAATTTGATTTCTAGTTCATATTTTCCCTCCAAAAATGAAGTGAAACTTTACCAATTTCATTCCTATGGCATCCAATTACACTGATAATCTCAGAATGTGAGTTTTCAATCGGCAAAAGTTTATTAATGCGGAAGCGCATCGAATCTTCAACAAGTTGCTGACGAAGAAAAGATTAATCAAAGAACGAGGATTTGTAAATTGCGCATTGAATAATCCCATGACGGATATTGAAGAAACGATAGTGCGGGAAAGATGGGAAGTGTTGTGCCACACTACTGCCGCCGTGGTGGTTCCAGTGGTGAAAGAATTTTATGCAAATTTGCATGGAATCAATCAAGAAGTTGTTTATGTGCGAGGAAGATGGATCACTTTCACTCCTGCTCGGATCAACAAATTATATATGATAGAGAATGTTCATGTCTGCCATTATTCCAATTTTGCCCGAACGAGAAACCAGATGAATGAGATTTACCAATATTTAACGGACGAAACTGACAACTGGGAAACAAGAGAGAACCGGGCATGTTAGTTTTTTTCTGCAACACTTCTGAATCTCATTTCAAAACATTGGCACTTTTTCATTTTTGTGAAACTGTTTCCGACAATGAAGATCAGTAAATTTTCTAAAGAAAGTGCCATTTTGAATTACTGCATCCAAAGGGGACTGTCGATCGACATTAAATATATAATTGTGAAGTCGGTTTTGGGCTTGATCGTTCATGGATCAACTTATGGGCTTCGACACCCCTCCACAATTTTCTCACTCTGCAGCTAGTTCCAAGTGTCCTATGAAAATTGGGAAAAGGTACTGCTACCTTGGAAGCCTTTGGATCCGAGATTCCTAGTTTTTGAAGATGAAAATGACATGACAATTATAGTAGATCAAGCATCTCAGAATATTTTTGAAGATGAAAATGACATGGCCATTATAGTAGATCAAGCGTCTCAGAATTCATTGTCAGTTCAACCCTTAGTCCCTGATAAGTCTCTGGTGATCCTGCACCGAATCAAGAAATTGGAAAAGGAGGTACAAAATGTCATGAATGCGACTAATAATATCTCTGATTTCTTCGATCATCTAGACTGGAGGATGAAGGAACATTTTGAGCCCTCTGGACATTTAGAAGATAGCTTGATACGACTAATGAGGANCCCTCGTCCCCGCCGAAGGCGAGACCGGCAAAATGGCAGTTACTTAGGTTTGAATGATGGTTTTTGGGAGAGAATTATCTTTTTGAAACTCAAAAATTTGATTCCTATTTCATATTTTCCCTCCAAAATGAAGTAAAACTCCACCAATTTCATTCATATGCCATCCAATTCCCCTGATTATCCCAAAATGTGAGTTTTTAATCGGCGAAAGTTCATTAGTACAGAAGCGCAGCGAATCTTCAACAAGTTATTGACGAAGAAAAGATTGATAAAGGAACGAGGATTCGTAAATCATGGATTGAGTAATCCCACGATGACAATTGAAGAAATGATAGTACAGCAAAGATAGAAAGTGTTGTGGGGGTTCCCGTGGTAAAAGAATTTTATGTAAATTTACATGGAATCAACCAGGGAATTGTTTATGTGCGAGGAAGATGGATCACTTTCACTCCTGCACGAATCAACAAATTATACATGATAGAGAATGTTCCTATCTGCCACTATTCCAATTTCTTCAGAACAAGAAACCAGATGAATGAAATTTACCAATATTTAAAGGATGAAACTGACGACTGGGAAACAAGAGAAAACAGGTATGTTAGTTTTTCTGCGACACTCCTAAATCCAGTTTTGAAACACTGGCACTTTTTCATTTCTGCGAAACTGTTACTGACAATGAAGATCGATAAAGTTTCTAAAGAAAGTGCTATTTTGAATTACTGCATTAAAGGGGACTGACGATCGACATTGGATCCATAATTGTGAAATCCGTTATGGGCCTGATCATTCATGGATCAACTTATGGGCTTGGACACCCCTCCACAATTTTCTCACTTTTTCAGTCAGTTCCAAGCGTCGTACGAAAATTGGGAAAAGGTGCTGCTACCTTGGAAGCCTTTGGACCCAACTGAGAGATTCCCATCTTTTGAAGATGAAAATGACATGGCCATTATAGTAGATCAATCATCTCAGAATTCACTTCCAGTTCAACCCTTAATTCTTGACAAGTCTCTGGTGATCCTGCGCCGAATCAAGAAATTGGAAAAGGAGATACAAAATGTCATGAATGCGATTAGTAATATCTCTGATTTCTTCGATCATCAGGACTGCATGATGAAAGAACATTTTGAGCACTCTGGACATCTAGAAGATAGTTTGATACGACTGATGAGGAGGTTGAAATTGATAGAGGAGTATTCTTATACAACCTCTTCATTCATGTGCAATCAATGGGTGATCTCAGAAGAAAATCGAGTACCAAATCTGAAGAATAGTAGATTTATATTACTACCTCTCTGTCTATCTATGTATTTTGATTTGAACTTTATATTTGCTTTGCTTTAGAATTATGCTTTTAGATCTTTGTNGTGATAATCCCAGAATGCTAGTTTTCAGTAGGCGAAAGTTTATTAGTGCGGAAGCGCAACGAATCTTCAACAAGTTACTGACAAAGAAATGATTGCTCAAAGAATGAGGATTTTTGAATCACGGAACAAATAATCCCACGACAAATATTGAAGAAATAATAGTACGGAGAAGAAGGGAAGTGTTGTGCTACACTACTGTCGCCGTGGTGGCTCCGGTGGTAAAAGAATTTTATGTAAATTTACATGAAATCAACCAAGGAGTTGTTTATGTGCGAGGTAGATGGATCACTTTCACTCCTGTATGGATTAATGAATGTTCCTGTCTGGCACTATTCAAATTTTTTCCCAACAAAAAACCAGATGAATTAGATTTACCAATATTTAACGGACGAAACTGACGACTGAGAAACAAGAGAAAACGGGTATGTTCGTTTTTCTACAACACTCCTGAATCCCATTTCGAAACATTGGCTCTTTTTCATTTCTGCGAAACTGTTACAGACAATGAAGATCCGTAAAGTTTCTAAAGAAATTGCCAATTTGAATTACTGCATCCAAAGGGGACTGCCGATCGACATTGGATCTATAATTGTGAAGTCAGTTCTGGACTTGATCGCTCATGGATCAACTTATGGGCTTGGACACTCCTCCACAATTTTCTCACCTTGCAGTCACTTCCAAGTGTCCTATGAAAATTGGGAAAAGGTACTGGTACCTTGGAAGCCTTAGGATCCAACTGAAAGATTTCCAGTTTTTGAAGATGAAAATGACATGGTCATTATAGTAGATCAATCATCTCAGATTTCACTGCCAATTCAACCCTTAATTCCTGACAAGTCTCTGGTGATCTTGTGCCAAATCAAGAAATTGGAAAAGGAGGTACAAAATGTCATGAATGCGATTAATAAAATCTCTGAGTTCTTCGATCATCTGGACTGAAGGATGAAAGAACATTTTGAGCACTATGGACATTTAGAAGACAGTTTGATACGACTAATGAGGAGGATGAAATTGATAGAGAAGGATTCAACTGAAGAATTTCCATTCCAACCCTTCTACAACCTCTTCATTCATGTCCAATCAATGGGTGATCTCAGAGGAGAATCGAGCATCGAGTCTGAGCATTAGTAGATTTATATTACTACTTATCTATCTATATATGTATTTTGATTTGAAATTTGTATTTGTTTTGCTTTAGAATTATGCTTTTAGATCTCTGTATATTTGAGACTAAGCATATGATTTTTTGTCTTCAGCATTTTGAGTATTTTGGCTTGGATTACGATGCTGAATTAATGTATTGAGGTTGAGAAAATACCAAACTTAGGTGTGTTATGTAACGTACGCTGAATTAATGTATTGAGGTTGAGAAAATACCAAATTTAGGTGTGTTATGTAACGTATATTGTACCTCCTTGAAATTTATATATATATGTGATGTTTTGTGTTGTGAAAGTTTATATGTGCTGAGTACATCATTTAGTTACTTAAAATTATGTATATAATGAATAAACATATGTCGTTTAGGCTTTGAATGGATCGAAATCACAAAAATCCAGAATTTGGACAAAATCAATAGATCCCGTCGACGACGCCCTTGACGCCGCCGACAACATAATTTTCCCGAGACTTAGGATTTAAATTCCAATTGAGCGTGCCGACGACACCATCAAACCCATTGACGGCAAGCTCACAAAAAACACCTTTAACCATAATTTTGACTAGTCAACCGCCACAATTCATCATCCTTTTCCTCCTAAAAACATCATTTTTTACCTAGGGCTTAAGAGATCATGGATTAGGATGAAATTTCAAGGTTTTTTTACACCGGATTTGATCATCTCTAAGTAAGAGGTTCACTCCAAGATAAAAATATTTGATTTCCACCATGAATTTCTTCCACATTGAGGAGATCCAAAAAATTTGGNACATAGAATGCTTTTTTTTCAGCATTTTGAATGTTGTGGCTTGGATTGTGACGCTGAATTAATGTATTGAGGTTGAGAAAAAACCAAACATAGGTGTGTTATGTAACGTATATTGTACCCCTTGGAATTTATAAAAAAATGTGACGTTGTGTGTTGTGAATGTTTATATGTCCTAAGTATATCATTTAGTCACTTAAAATTATGTCTATAATGATTAAAAAGATGTTGTCAAGGCTTGAAATTAATCGAAATTACAAAAATCTAGGATTTGAACTAAAATTAATAGAACCCGCAGATGATGCCCTCGACACCACCGACGGTGAGATTTTCCCGAGACTTAAGATTTGATTCCAATAGCCATCGACCCCGCCGACGGTGAACTCACAAAAAAACACCTTTAACCATGATTTTGACCAGTCAACTGCCACTATTCATCATTCCCTTCATCCTAAAAATGTCATTTTTGACTTAGGCCTTGAAATATCTTGTATTGGGAGGCAATTTCAATGGTTTTTGACACCGGATTTGATCATCTCTAGGTAAGAGCTTCACTCCAAACTAAAAATATTTGATTTTCACTATGGATTTCTTCCACATTGAGGAGATCCAAAAATTTTGAGAATGTGAAGAAAATATTGGGCAGAAATGATTTCTTCCACATTTAGGAGATCCCAAAAATTTGAGAATGTGAAGAAAATATTGGGAAGAAATTGATGGAACTTAGTAATTTCTTCCACATTGAGGACACCCAAAAATTTTGAGAACGTGAACGAAAAGCATGGATTTCTTCCACATTGAGGAGATTCAAAAAATTTGAGAATGTGAAGAAAATTTGGGAAGATTTTCCCAATGTATTTCTTCCACATTGAGGAGATCCAAAAAATTTGAGAATGTGAAGAAAATTTGGGAAGAAATTCATGATCTTAATGTTGAACTCAAAAAATTTGAGAATGTGAAGAAAATTTGAGAAGAAATTCATGGATCTTAATGTTGAACTCTTAGAATTCCTATTGGAAGCCATTATTTGCATATTTGAAGTAATTTTTGGAAATTTGATTAGATTGAAATGGCTCTGTTGGCATCAATTTTTTTGATGTCATAAGTATAAGGTGTCTACCTGCAATCGAAAAAAAATTTGTTATCGCGCGCCATGCACAAATTTGGCTCAGATTGAACTGAGCACCAAGCGAGCTTGTTCAGATTGCCCCGAACGACAAAACGAACCATGCGAATGAGTTTGAAACGTCGATTCCACTTGGAAAAGGTGCTCGTTGCACCACAATTTCACGTGCGGGCTTAAAATATGCAGATTATCATTTTTTTTGCCCAATCAACAAAAAAGTGGTCCAGATGATCCCGAATGACTTCTAACGACGAAACAGACCATGCGAGTGCCTCTGTCTGAAATGTTGATTTCACTTACGAGAGATGTTCACTTCCCTACGGCTTCGCGGGTGGGGTAAAAATGTGTAAATTATTATTTTGGGCACAATCATCAAAAAGTGGACCAAATGACTCTGAATGACGAAATAGACTATGCCAATGCGTCCATAACGTCAATTTTAGCCAAGAAAGACGTTTGCTTCGCCATGAAGACGTATACGGTTGAAGAATACACGAATAATAATTATAATAATATAATAAGTATTATTATTATATAATATATTATATTATTATATATATCCTTTTAATCACTGCTCTCCCTCTAGTTCACGACACAGACCACCGCCACCCTCCATTTCGTGAAACCGCTCGTGTCGCGGCTCCCTTTGGCCGGTGGTTCGCCCCCCTAGGCCGGCGACGTCGCCGACCATCCAACCGACCTCTGCCTCCTTCTCCGAACATAGGCTATCATTTCTCCTCTCAATGAGCACCTCGCCGAATCTTCTCTTCTTGGGCCGTCCACTGGTCTCCTCCAATGCCGGTGACCAGATCCGGCAGACCTTAGTTTCTCCCTGCGCAAAAATCTGACCCTCGCGCCTCTTTATTTCTTCTTCTTCTCCTTTCTCTTTTTCTTCTTCTTCTTCTATTTCTTCTTCTCCTAATTTTTCATCATCTTCTTCCTCTTTTTCTTCTTCTCCTAATTTTTATTTTTCTTCTTCTTCTTTCTCTTCTTCTATTTCACCTCTTTTTCTTCTTTTTCTTCTCTTTCTTCTTCCTCTTCTTTTTTCTTCTTTTTCTTGGACAACCTGCCAACTTCGCCAGATTTCATTCACCCCACCGGCTTTCACCTTGCTGGTGTTGTGTTTTCGTCGGAGTTAAATGGCAAAGGAAGACGTCAATTTTTTTGGGGCTTTCTCCTGCGCCTCCTCCACTTTCAACACTCACCGCCGATAAATTAGCATCTGTCACCTCAACGGACAGCGAGCGTTGCCACTGTTCAAGGAGGCACGTGTGGCTTTTACCTTGTGGGTTCCCCTTCTTCACCGTCGTTGAGCGATCCTCTCTCGTGAAGGTACCTTTTTTTTTAGTGTTGCATATTTTTATACGCAAAATTATTTATTTTTGGTACTTTGCATACCTCACTGATTCCTATCTCTTATTCTCCTCATTGCATGATTAATTGTGGGATACATTGGAGCACGGACTGGATGTCAACGGCTTGTAGCAAGTAAAGAGAATGCGCCTGCAACCTTCGCGATGGTGAGATCCCCTAAACTCCTAGCTAGCCCCAGGTTTAGTGGTGTCTAGGCGTGTGGGTTCGATCGCCCACACGGGGTACGTGCGCCGGCATAGGCGCGGCGACGTGCCTACGTGATGGATTGTCAATTTCCTAGAGCTAGCCTTTAGGTTAGGATTTTCTGTGCCTAACCAAACACCCTCCGTAGAGCCGAGTGTCTCCCATTTGTTGTGAGCCTTAGCACAAGTCCCGATTGGTTGGAGTCCCTCACTCCCCTTGCTTTGGGTTTCCCTAGCTTTACTTGAAGAAGCTAGAGGGTTGGAATTGACAAAGCGAGAGAAGCTTCATACCTGGCTCGCTTTGCAAAGTCTGGAGGAGTTCGCGAAATGGTAAAAGCTTTGTAGTTATCACATTTCGCGACACCGTGGAGAGTTTTCCCTTCGGAGATCCGGGGAGAAAACTCCCCACATTCCCTCACCAAAAAAAGAGGCGGCGGTGCGGCACATCCAAGGGTCCAAACCTTAGGTTTCCTAGGTGAGGTCGTTAGTACGAGCGTGACTCGCTATCATATGTGATTGTTTGCATATGTGTGTCCTACATTGCTACATATTGTGTGTCATATATCACACTTGCACTTGCACTTGCACTTGCACTTGCACCTACACCGACACCACTTGTGCTTCGATCGGTTATCCTGAACCGGTCACATCACTTGTGCTTTAGTCGGCTACCCCGGTCTGATTGGCACAATACTTTAGTTTGACCGAATGCTCTATCCCAATCGACCTACCACTTGCTCCTTTGCATGTTGTGTATGTGCATGTACTTGTTTGTTTGCTTGATCGATATCATTTACTTGAGTTGTATTCCTTCGGGTCACTGCCTTACCGGCATACCTCTTTTCGGGCCCCNTTGTAATGTAATGTTATTTTTATTTCACATTTTAGTTTTAATTGTTTAGTATTGTGGTTGTGTTAGGAAATATTGTGCCTTATTTTAGTTTTATACTTATTTGAAAATTTAATTACCCAGAAATTCCTCTAATAATTTATATGTGTAGAAAGCTCTTAATATTACAAACCAAGTGAAGTAAAAATTTGAGTAGACCTACAGAAATTTCAGAATAATGAAAATGCCTACAATACTGAGGTATGATTTATATTTATAGTTTCTCTTTCCACCTGTATTATTTCATATTTAAAAATTTAAGTTTGGGGGAGGGAAGAAAAATATTAACTATTAGATGTCCTCTATTTCAATATTTTCAAAAATTATTTATATGATTTCATGTAGTGAATTTATATCAGGTAACTAAATTTTTGTAGCCATTTAAATATTATGGTAGGTTTAAAGAAATATTTTTTTAATGAAAATTAATTTTGTAACTTAACATATTTAGTATAAGAGAATAAGATTTTAGTTAACTATTTAAAGTAAGGGAAACTATATTTTAAAGTATTAAGAACCTGGAAATTCATTTGAAAAGAAAAGATTGGGGCTCAATGATGTAAAAACTATGAAATATTTATAAGGTAAATNTCTCGGAGGAGGTAACCTACGGTTTCTAACGAGGCTTCCCACGATTTAAATGAAATTATGGAACTCATTAAGTTGGGTTTAATAAGTTCATTTAGACCAAGTGAATCTAATAGAAAATAGTGATGCCAGAATGAGGGAACCGTAGGATCCGAACCGGAGTCGCACTAATCAACTTTAATATGCCCTCATAAAATTTAAAGAACTTTAACCATAGGGCCACCTGATTTGATATTATAACTTGACACAGTAGATAACTCAAACTCGTCGCGGTGAGGAGCTTGGAGCTAGCTTGGTGGGCAGCACGGCCATCTTCAACAGCAAAACCTGTCTTCCCCAGCTAAACCAATCTTTCTTAGTCTTAAACAACAAAGCCATATGACTTCAAGGTTGCTTGCTTATGCAACATAAATCCTCACCTTATCTTTAGGCCTTTGCATAGCCTGCTATATAATATAAGCCCTAACTCGTCTTAGGATTCTGAAGTTGTCGTTTGTCACGACCTAGTGTTATACAATATAAGCCCTAACTCGTCTTAGGATTCCGAGGTTGTCGTTTGTAACGACCTAACCTCGAGGTTGCTTTCTTATGCAACGTAAATCCTCACCTTATCTTTAGGCCTTTGCATAGCCCTTTTTTCTTGCTTATGCAACGTAAATCCTCACCTTATCTTTAGGCCTTTGCATAGCCCTGCTATTCTCATGCAACGTAAATCCTCACCTTATCTTTAGGCCTTTGCATAGCCCTGCTATACAATATACTCTTAAATCATCTTAGGATTTTGAGGTTGTCGTTTGTCACGACCTAAATCCTCACATCTTCCAGGCTATACCGTCTTAGGATTCCGAGGTTGTCGTTTGTCACGACCTAAATCCTCACATCTTCCAGGCTATACATCTTAGGATTCCGAGGTTGTCGTTTATCATGACCTAAATCCTCACATCTTCCAGGCTATTTGATCTTAGGATTCTGAGGTTGTCGTTCGTCACGACCTAAATCCTCACATCTTCCAAGCTATTTGATCTTAGGATTCTGAGGTTGTCGTCCGTCATGACCTAAATCCTCACATCTTCCAGGCTATTTGATAGGATTCCGAGGTTGTCGCTTGTCACGACCTAAATCCTCACATCTTCCAGACTATTTGTGTGATCATTTTACATGAATGTAAGCCCTAACTGATAAAATTTGCAGGATGAAACACCTAAATATTTCTCCTCAAAATGGAAGCCAAACAGTAAGATAGCTTGGGAAGTCACCGAGGTTCGCCTCTGGATCCATGACATCCCTTAGTTCTTCTTTCTTTGGATTATNAATTTAGGTAAAGAAATGATTTGAGTTTCAAATTTAGGGAAAGAAAAGTGAAGTTCAAAATTATTAAAAGCTATCCAGATAAAGTAATCCTCACCTGAAAAAGGAAAAAGAAAGGATTGAAAACAATCCCTAAAAAGAAAAGAAAAATATACATTGGATTGAAAGCAATCCAAATGAAAAAGAAAAGAGAAAAGAAAAAAAAAATTATGGAAGTGAGGAGAAGCTTGAGGATATGCCTAATCAACGACCTACCTAAAGGGAAAAACTTAAATACATTTCTGAAATTATATTTTTGGAATTAGATCTTTTACTAGTGGAGTTCTCATGAAGTTCCTATCTTTTGAATATTCTAAGTGACTTAATATTACAACAGATGGTCATTCTTGAAATAAATAGAAGACTAGAACTCTTAAACTTGATGACTAGATAATCTTGTGGCTACAGAGTTAATTCAATTACTTGAATTTTTTCTGAAAACCTCACTATAATATTTATTTAAGTCAAATGTATAATATTTCTAAATTAAAACTTTGCTGCAGTAGATCATAACTTTTATATAGTACTAAAATTACTTGAGGACAACTAATAGTTACATTTAGGGGATTTTAACCAAAGGAAAATATGTTGATATTTTCATACATATTTTATACTATTTTTAATGATATTTCACTTCAAAGAAAGGTATTTTTTATGTTTTGTTGCAGGAATGATGAATTAGGGTCATTGGAGCAAAAAGATGNATTTTAGTGTGGACGGACATGGGTTCATTCCTTTGGGGACGATGAACGGATGTCGTCCATCCGCACGTGTATTAAATGGACGATGGAGATCGAGCCGGATGACCATCTGAAGCGATACAGAGCGACGTTGGCAGCTGACTCAGAAGGCGGCATCAAATGGGAGCGCGCCGCGTGGCTTTTTCGACGGATCCGAGGATCCAGTCATCCCGCGGTTTGAATAGATAAATAGGATATTTAAAAATTTCAGAAAATAGCTATTAAACTTTAAAAATCCATATCTTTGTATAGAAAACTCATAAAAATAAACTAAAAATACCTTCTTGCTCAGTGAATAGAGGAAA
>JXCR01146343.1:91256-117875 GCA_002079205.1 Phalaenopsis hybrid cultivar
TTCAACTCCCATGAACTTAACCATCCATGGAATCTGAATGTGATTCTATTTTGTTGAGAATTACATAGCCCTCTCGGGTCTTAATGCAATTGCAACGAACTTTAACACTACAACAGACCTTTATTGTAATGTAAATAAAGTGCAAGTAAAAATCATCACATTTATAATTAAAACCGCTTCTAACATGCATCACAAATTCCTAAACATGAATTCTACTCATTACAAAAGAAAAGTATGCTTCTAACATGTATCACAAAATCCTAAACATGAATTCTACTCATTACAAAAGAAAAGTAAACTTCTAAATGCATCACAAAATCCTAAACATGAATTCTACTCATTACAAAAGAAAAGTAAAATGAAAACATGCATAATCTTCTCATACCATTATTTCCAAACAAGAAGAGAGAGTAAGAGAAGCCCATCACAATTCCCATGCCATTATTTCCAAATAAAAAGAGAGAGTAAGAGAAACCCATCACAAATCACGAAGAAAACACAACGGAAACTTCATTTAACCAAAGCAAATCCACTAGATAAGTGTTTACAAAACCATAAGATAATGAATAACACAATTCTTAGCTTTTTCCCTTGAAAGAAAGAAGAAAATCTCTTCCACAAAGTCTCCTGCCGATCCATACAATGCTAGAATTTCTCCTTACAAATTCTCTCAAAATCTTCTCTCCAATCTCTCCAAAAGGGTAGAAATCTACATTTATACTCCTATTCTAAAAATCCTAAATATTCTCCACACTTTTCCTAACATTCCTCTCACAAAAAACCCACTTTTTCTAACCTAAATTCGTTCTTTTAAAGTGTAGCCTCAACACTTTTCCTAACATTCCTCTCACACAAATCCCTCCTTTTTCTAACCTAAATTCATTCTTTTAAAGTGTAGGGATNTTTTTCATTAAAATAGCAACAAGGTGCATCTATAAAAAATATTCAAGTAATGTGTAAGTTAGACAACAAAAATATAATAAACTTTGCATCACTATAAAATGTTAAATGACGTGCATGTTGACAGCGACTTTTTATATACCTAAAAATACAAGAATTTGACACCACTACTAGAAGATTTAAACCTCCAGCAATGACGCCAAAAACTTGATGCAACTTTTAATATACAAGAGTTTATGAACCCAGATTTATATATTTATAATGATTTTGTAAAGTCACAATTTCAAACGCAAGTATACGTATCGCTTAAGTAATACAGGACTCTAGTGGAGTCCTGTTTATCGATCCCACTGGGAAGTGAGGTAAGAGTTCCTTAGTCAAATTCTAATCTACTAAAATTAGTCTTTAGTTAGGAATGTCGATTAAAATGATGTTTTATCTAGCAACTACTCCTAAATGCAAGTGTTAAATGTAAAGATAGTAACTGTAACTAAATGCAAATATTAATTCTAAAGATAACCCTTTTTGGATGAATTGGTTTGGATAATTTTGAGATATTAACACTACTATTCTTATGTGATGAATTGGATAATGTAAAGGAATGAGATGCATTAAATATTGTATGTGCCAAATAGGAGCAATCCTATTCTTTACCCTTTGGTCCAGACATAAAGAACATTAACTAATCCTATGCGTGTTTACTGAATCTGTGGCTAGGCTGGGATAGGGGTGTAAACGAACCGAACACGAACGAACAAAGCTTGTGTTCGTGTTCGGTTCGTTTAAAATTTAGTTTGTTTGAAATANGTTAGAGAAGAATGATAGGTCATGGGCACCCAAGACCGATTGGCCTAAAGCTAAGTGACTATGACCAATGCATGGAATTTTGACGTAGACTGCAATTATCTGAACAACCGATAGATCACGAGTTCAAAGGAGTCGGGCGCCCAATGAATGCCATTTGATATTGCACGATCGACTCTCAAACTCATGATTGGGTAGCTCAAAGTGGGGGGTGGATGGCCCAAGTATCCAAGATCGAACTCAAGATAATGGTTGAAGGGGGTCATGATACTTCATGAAGGTGTTGTCTTTTTGAGTGTTACTATTAGAAGAGAACAACTAAACTAAAAAATTGTACAGGGTCCCACTCGATCCTTTTGGCAAGATTCTTTTAATTTGAGGGGTTGTTTGGTTTGTTGAAAATAAAATTCAATGTAAACTATATGCAGAGTACTCTGATTACAGTGTACTCTGAATATTTTGAAACTGTTTAGTTGTTTGTAAAGTAAATACAAGTAAATTATTTTCTTAGTTTGATTAAATGCATGAAGAGTAAGGTAAAAACATTGTATTCTGAATACTTATGAGCTGTTTGGTTGTGTGTAAAAAGAAAACATGATTTTTATTTTTCATGAAATAACTATATAAATTTTATAACAGTATATATTTAATATTTAAATATTCATATTTATTTCTATAATATTTTAAAATTGGGGCATTTACTACATAACACTCAATTCTTATGGATATACCCATCTATTCTTATGGATATACCCATCCGTTGAAAAATTTAGGGTGAAGAAAAATTAAAATTGCACAAATCCATAAGAATACAAAGATTTAACGAGATTCGACAAAGATGCCTACGTCCTCAGAAGCACAACGACGATTTTACTATTTCAGAGGAGTCCAGTTATATACCCATAGGGTTACACATATATATTGATATACGAATAAAAAACCCACAGATAGATTACCAACACGCCCTTGCTCCCCCAACCCACTAAATTCCAAGGCACTCCTTTTCACTTCAAGATACTCCAAATTCTGGTATATGAGCCATAACTAACACTATCTTACACAAAAACTTTCATATTTACAAGCACCATATGAAAAGTAGCACTCATCATCTTTTCATCCATAGGCAAAGTACTACTTTTGTAAATTTGAAACTTTAGGCGTGAGATGTAAATTCATAAGAATTGTGTGATGCATATGCAATTTTCACACTTCATCCATATGTAAAGTGCTCAACGAACTATGAACACTTCTAGCTGAGGCGTCATAATAATGAATGAGAATCATAGAAAACACATATATAAACTCCAACAAATTAAAAGATTGTTACTAGCACTCATTAATCACGCAATTCCACATGACATTAATAATTTGATATTATTTGTCCAAACAATTTCGAGAGTCATCTAAAATTGATAGAACCCTCCTTCTGAAGCGACTCTTACTACCCACTCATCCTCAAAGAGAATGAACTCATCACCTCCTTCTATAATTATCAAATTGTGCATAACATGAAAAATAAACACAATGTTGACTTGAGTTTGTAGTGGAAAATAAGGCTTTGATTTTAGAACCGTAAAACAATTCTTCAATGAACCAAATGCACACTTGAGATCTTTCAAATATATTTCTAAAGAGTGTTGTATCGTGTGTTGAGCCTTCCCAACGAGCTAAAACATAGGTGAATCTCAATTCAAACTCAACTGTTGCTAAAACATTTTAGGTTGGAATTGGTTTTCTACCTATAAATGCAGCTTCATGCTCCTTAGGAACTCTAGCTTTAATGTGTGTTCCATCTATTGCACTAACATAATCCTATTTTTATATAACTTTTATTACAAAAAAGAATTAATATTGAAAAATACTTGAAATTATGAAATGATATTCTACCTGAAAATAAGACATAAACCTATTAGTCGATCGTATCTTCAAGGGAGTTTGAAGCTTTAGAGGCTGAATCATTTCATGATGTAGCTCTCCTATGACTTGTAATGCAGCGTTGAAGAACCTGCTGACAATTTCACTAGAACGTTGAAAATTGAACTTGATGACTCGATTACGAACACTGTGTCCTAATGTATTTAAGAACATAACAACTTATTTATCAACTTATACATTAAATGTGTTACAAAGTAATCTTCTTTTTCGCAATAGATCATATAATTTAAGGAAATGAGCTCTTCTCATTCAAAATTTATTAATGCTATTAAAATCATTGCGTTGTATAATCTAGATAGATAAGTTTGGCATTGTATCTTCCGCCAAGGATTATACTTTTCTCTTTCAATCACAAGCTTGTACAAAAATGCAATCATCATTGTTGCAATGATAGCAGTTGCCCTATCAATTTGAACCATTCTCGTACCTTCCTCAAAGTCAAACATATTAGATTGATGTTCATCATTTTCTTCAAAGATCTCCCCCATCTTTATACTACAATCAACAAATTGTGAACATTATTATAATTGTAATCATAACATATCCATAAACAATGTGTGTGTGCGCACACGCTAATAGTAAAAAAGCAAGGCAATTAAAAAATAGATCTAAACAATATAGTATTGTGTAATGTTAATTCAACTGAATTAATTATCATTTCTTATTCTCACTATTTGGTATTTTATGATGCGATATGAAAAATATGCAATGTATAAATAANTGTAACATGACAAAATTTCATTTCTTGCTCGTTTTTGTTTCAAATTGCACCATTTTTTTCTTTTTTTTTAAAGTCCATTTCTTGTACCTGAAACCAAGAACATGCAAAATATCTTCCTTTAAAGAGAAATATCATTAAAATTAAGCATAAAATAGATATGAAAATCTCAACATATTTTTCTTTGGTCACATGTCATGATCTCTCAATTAACGAAACAAGGACTTGAGAAATTGAGTTATGAATTCAAACCTTGGTTAAGCCCTAATGAGTCATATTACTGCTGCTGCAGGGAATAACAGAACTAATGCAAATTCCTCCTCATAGCTTATACTAGCATTACATGAAGCTAAACAAGCGATTCTACGTTTACAAGAAATTTGCCAAACAAGTGATTCTATGTGGATCGACAAATTTGCCTACATCCACAGAGCTGCAAAGGATTTTCTTTCTTCAAGAAATTACACCGTCGAACGATTCTACGTTTACAAGAAAATCACTATTTTCTTCTCTCTCTTCTTCTCTTTCTCTTAGCTCTCAAGAGAACTTGGCTTGGCATTGCTTGGCTTGGCTTCTCCTGTAAGTCAAAAGAGGCTATTTATAGAAATGATGAGAGTGGTAGGTGCGAGGTAGATGAGCGGTAGGTGGGATGTAGTAGGTGAGAAAGTAGGTGTGCTGTAGGTGAGATTATTAATTAGGAAGCTAATTAAATTTTGATGGATTGTGTCTCCACATTACCCCAACAACTCTCCCACTTGGAGACTGGGACACTAACTACATCATCTACTAGTTGTACCGACCTTTTCCTCAAACATGATATCCCCCACCTCTGCAACTCAAAGCCCCTGTCTTCATGCCAGAAGACAAGCTGAAGTTGAGCACAACTTCAGCTTCTCATGAGTAACACTCTCAATTGACATATCACCGTCAATGTAGCTTTGTACCACCAAGCTCTTTCCTGGGTTACTCCTGTATCTGCTTATAACTCCCACTGCATTAGCAATATCCTGCCCTTGCTGAAAGCCCTTTTCAACAAGTCTAGCCTTATCCCTGTTACTACCACCAAACACAGTCTTCACCCGGTACACCCACTTGTTGTGCAATGCATTCTTTCTTGTTGGAAGTTCTGTCAGCTCCCAAGTTTGATTCCCTAACAAGGAATTCGTCTCATCCTTCTTGGTCAGCTCCCACTTGCTTGAATTCTCATCTTGCAAGATTTCTTCATAAGCCTGTGGTTCTCCACCATTTATCTGTATAAGGTCTGATTTTCCTGCCTTTGGCACTCTACCACTTTTCGGGAAATTGACCTTCTTCTGCTTCCCTATAATGCATCTCTGACTCATGTGTCCTCGTCTGAGTAAACATGTAGTCATATATAGTGTGGTAGTTTTTTTTACCCCAAACCAGTACTAATGCTCCTTTGGTAACCTTCCAAGTGCTATTTGAGAACGCCACCGAATGACCATCTTCATTGAGCTGCCCAACAGAGATGAGGTTTTTCTTCAACTCAGAAACATGTCTGACCTTTTGCAAAGTTCATTTGCTCTTGTTAGAGAGTGCAATATCAATGTCTTCCATCCTCACCACGTCTAGAGCTTTTCCATCAGCCAGATATACCTTCCCAAAGTTACCTGCAACATAATTTTGCATTAACTCCCGACGGGAATATGTATGGAAAGAAGCCCCTGAATCCAGTATCCAGTCATCAACAGAACTGTGAACTACCAGAAATGGTGCATCCTGTATTTCTTTAGTGACAACATTAAAACCATCATTCTCCTTCTTTGTAGGATTCATGCAATTTCTTTTTATGTGGCCAGCCTTGCCACAATTCTAGCAGGTTGTCTGCTTACTAGACTTTGATTTTGATCTTCCTTTGTTTGAGTTCCTGTCATGTGATCTCCCTCTGGAATCAACATTCAGCCCCGAACTTGAACACGAGGCCTAGCTAGAATCCTTTTTTGCGCACCTCCTCAACCAAAATGAAATCACGAATATCATCATATTTCAGCTTAGATGTACATGCAGAACTACTAACTGTCATCTTCATGGCTTCCCGACTATTTGACAATGAAGCCAACAATATCAGCGCACGTATCTCATCATCAAAATCAATTTAAACAAACAACAACTAATTTATGATAGTGTTGAAATCGTTTAGGTGTTGAGCAATAGACACACTTTTTGTCATCTTTAACTTGAATAACTTTTTCATCAGATACATCTTGTTATTCACTGATGGCTTTTCATACATATCTGATAAAACAACCATTAGATCTGTAGTAGCCTCTCCTTGATGACGTTGTGAGCAACAGATCTTGACAGAGTTAATCGTATAACCCTCAGAACCTGTCGATCCAACAGATTCCATTCTGCCTCGTCCATCTTTTCTGGTCGCTTTCCCAGTAACGGAAGATGAAGTTTCTTCCCATGGAGGTAGTCCTCTATCTGCATCCTCCAGCAAGCAAAATCTGTGCCATTGAACTTCTCGATCCCTGATGTCATCTCTTCGTCTCCCCCCATCATTTTTCCTTAGATTCGAACCCAAGTTCTGACACCAGTTGTTGTGAAAAACGACGACAATAAAACAAAAAATGGGACAAGTAAAATTGCACACAGAAAAACACCAGAGCGACACACAGATTTACGTGGTTCGACAAATTTGCTTACGTCCACGGAGCTGCAAAGGATTTTATTTCTTCAAGGAATTACACCGCCGAGCGCCTCGATGTTTACAAGAAAAATATCTATTTTCTTCTCTCCCTTCCTCTCTCTCACTTCCTCTCTTTTCCTTAGCTCTCAAGAGGACTTGACTTGACATTGCTTGGCTTGGCTTCCCCTTTAAGCCAAAAGAGGCTATTTATAGAAACCATGAGAGCGGTAGGTGGGAGGTAGGTGGGATGTGGAAGGTGAGCGGTATGTGAGAAAGTAGGTGAGCGGTATGTGAGATTCTTAATTAGGAACTAATTAAATTTCAGTGGACCGGGTCTCTACATTACCCAACATTTTCATAATCTTAAAACATTATTAGTTACATAATATACAATTCTTATATATTTACATATCTCACACCTAAACTTTCATATTACTCACGTAGCACTTAAATCTTTAATATGACATAAAAAAATAGCACTATTATTACTTTAAAAAAGGTTAAATACACCTTTTCATACATAGCCTTAAACCACCAAAATGCTATGAATGTATATATGAAAGTTTAGGTATGAAATATGTAAATACATAACAATTGTGCGCTAACGTATCTAAATTTCCGTAATTTCCAAGCCTTTATTTGAACTAATTCAAGGTGAAGGCTGTGAAGCATTCAGGGCCAACCAAGTTGGTTCTCTACTTCACATAAGCTACAAAAATTTTGTACACATTTGGTGGCCATGCAGTTACTGTGGAGATAATGCATGCAATCTGGGAACCACAAAAGCTTAAGCACATGTATTTAATGGCAACTCCATACCTACTTACTTTAACCTTTCCATGTATTTAATGGCAACTCTATACGCTTCTTGATCATGCCAATGCCTTCTCTTTGTTCCCTCAGACAAGATTTCGGGACATCGCCATCATCCTCATAATCATTTATCAGGTAAGACTTCATTCTCTGATATCATCATAGCATTACAGTCATTACTTATCTGAAACAATATGTTAAAAATTGAAATTTTATCCATATATGGTAAATAGTAAAAAAATTGATAAAATGTTGCTTTTTCATAGAAATTTATGTAAAGAAATAAGATTATAGATCAAATCCATCCCAATCAGGTTCTTAGCTATCATTATCAGTGCCCACACAATGCTTAATTACTCAGCCTTTATATGTATAGTCTGCAGTGTGATGTATAATTTGTTTTTCTATGTTGGATGTATGCTTTGATTTTCAGAAGTTTTATTGGAGGAGCTATCTATGATCTTATTGTAACATACCAAATTCTTAAGAATTAGATTATATGATTATAGGTTGATAATTGATATGGTGCAAGTTATTTCAATTATTGTAAGGATTTATTGGAATGTTTGTGAATTAAAATTAAGTTTAAGAAAATTATGAAAATGTTTAAATTTCTCCCCTGATAAAGTATACTTAAAAATCAACATAGCTCAACTACACAAATTAAATAAAGATTAGGGTCTGTTTGGGGCAACTGCAGCTTATTGAATAATCTGCTGATAAACTGATTAAAAATAAACTGCTGATAAACTATGTGCGATGACTGTTACAAATATTTATTTTTTTGGAAAAGTCTGACTGCTACCAGAAAATTGTCACCACACCTAGATAAGTGTGGTGTGAAAACGCTGTTTTTGACATTTTGAACTAACAACGGATTTGAACTTCATGGAAATATTACATTCATGCTCATTGGTTTGTCAGAGCCCATCAAAGCAAAAATCTTAATTTAATGAAAGAATTAGAGAGATTGGACAACATTTAGTTTTGTTCTAAACTATATTCTTGAAGCTTAAATGCGACTAAATGTAAATTAAGGAAACTTATTCCCGTCTATAGGGCGGGATGTTAAGACAAACGGACACTATTGATTATGGGACCGTTTGGTTGGAAGGATTTCTGTTGTACTGTAGTTCATTTACAAAGATTCAAAAAAATTATGTGTCTGTTATGAAGAAATAGAATGTAATGTTTAAATGAATTTAAATTATGTGTTTGAATTCATTTAACGATGCTGACCGTCCGCTATCTTTTGCTCGCCTACCGAATAAATTATTATATTATTTTCAAGTTACATCAAACCAAACGAAAAAAAATAAATAAAATACAGTCGTGCTTTTATTTTACACTGAATCAACAGTTATAAATTATTTCAAGTACATTACAATAATATCATTCTGCAAATTTCTTACATTGCACTTCATTTTTTTGCAAACCAAACAACCCCTATATAAAATTTTAACTTAGAGTAATTTGCAAATTGACAATACATTATTTTATTCGAGGGAGATGTGCAAACGTATATATTTGCATGAAAAATGTGCATTTCATGTAAAAATTTCTAAATACCATATTCGATCTAAAAAATATATTTGAATTGATAAGCGGAAGCGAGAAAAGATCAGCATACCTCCGGCCATAATTTATACAAACAGAGTTTACACTCACAGCTCACACGACAAATATCTGTTATAGATCTTCTAAGCTTTTCTCACTCACAATCCGATGGTGCAAATAAAATGAAGAGGAGCAAGCTTAGGGACCAAAACAACAAGATCACATCTAATTTATAGTACTCTGCCAATCACAGAGTTCAATGAATGTGACCACATTATGGAATGTTACTAAATTCATGTGTTGAACTTAGACGTTATATGAACCACATTATGAAATTTATTTCCCTTAAAAACACCAAGGAATTCCAATGAGTATTGTCATTAATTTGAGAATTTCAATAGGTATTGTCATTAATTTGGGAATTTCAATAGGTATTGTCATTAATTTGAGAATTTCAATGGGTATTGAAATTAATTTGGGAATTCCAATGGGTGTTGAAATTAAAATAGATTTTTAATTAATTTGGGAATTCTAAAGAAATAAATTTAATTCCTATCATTAATTAATTTGGAAATCTTAAAGAAAAAATCCCAACATTTCACTTTTTAAAATTCAAAATAGTGGTATTTTTTTATGGCACATGAATTATTTGGTTGGCAGAAATATAAAAAGCAAAATTTAGGTCTTAAATCCGTAAATACACAGAAATTGGGTGTTATGCATGTAAATGCTCCTTTATTTATCTGAATTACTAAAAAAATACATTAAATTATGCTAATGCAACAAATATTGCTACGTTGTCGCATAATATGCCAAATATATATTTTATTGCCGTCAAAGCCAAAAATGGTGGCCAGAGACTACTTAACCTAGCTGCGTAGCATGGTTCCATGTGAAGCTTCATAAGTTGCCTACACTCGCCACGAGACAACTACATAATGCCGACCACAAAACCTCAAAAACAATGCCAAAATGGTGAGTCCAAACCAACCCCATGCTGCTAGCTCTGCAGCATGTGGCTTTACCCGGCATATTGCCATCAAACTAACTATTGACATCATTTTTAGGTATATTTCTAACACTCGGATCTTTTATACATTGTGTATTTTCTCTAGATCTTTTTAGATGATGTCTCTTCACACACACCGACTTGATTCTTCTAATGCAGTGCATACAATTAGTGAGAATCATTTAGGATTTGTGACCACTAGATCAATGTTCTTGTCGACTCTACCCAATATCTTGGATTACTCGGTCTCTAGCACATACGCTAGAATTGGTTGCTAGTTTTACATCTTCCTTGTGATGGACTTGTATATTTTTTCAGTATTAGACTTGTTATCTTGAGTTATCTTCAGTGTTTCGGGGACCGTAAGACGCCTAATCCACTTAGGACCTTAGTTTACCCATTTAGAATCCACTTTGGTTAACTTAGTTTACTCTTAATGCCTAGATAAAATCTAATTAATTAAGATAAATTAAGGTAAAGCACACCTAAAGCAAAATGAACTTGAACCATAAATCGGAGAAAATTTTTACATTAATTTTAAGGGTTTTTTTTATATGGAGGCCTACAAATTGTGCAATTTAAAGCTGAAGGCCCCAACACTTAATTTATGCTTGAAGGACTAGCGTCCTCCAACATCATCCCCTGGAAGCTTTTCGCCAACCAGATGGTCGTCCCTTGCACGAAGATCGACTGAGTCGTCGAATCTTGACCTTATACAATTAGAAATAACATATCAGAGGCAGATGATTGACTGAAAATTTGTGATCGGTAAGAGACAACCAGAACAACGGTCGATCTACAAGTGCTATCAGATGGTGGGTGATTTGCTGGAGGCATTTATTAGAATTGAAATTCGGTCAGAGAGTGAAAGAACCCCACTTGCGGTAGAAAAAAAGATGTAGAAATCGAGTTTGTTGTTAGAGAAGAATAGAAGAGTAGACTGAGTGAAGAAATAATAGAGAGAAAGTGAAGGTCTCAATTGTAGGTGGAAGTGTAGAGAAAGCTCAATTGAGAGGCAATGGAGAGTGAAAGTACGGGTTGGTTGGGAAGAAGAGGCATGGGAAGTTTAAGGAGGAATGGTAAGCTTTTGGGGAGAAGAGTTTCATGGATGCTATGAGGTGACATGAGATGGATGCTTGAAAGGTGATGAGAGTATGGGCTTCCTTTATTTCCACTAGATCTATGGGGAAATACAGAGAAGAAAATGTAGTTTATAAGAGATCACTGGTGAAGAGGAGTGAAAAGTGTATCCTCTTTTGTGCAAGTTCTGCTTGGGCGTTCTTTGCTAGGAGTGTGTCTCTGAAGAGTTTCTTCTTGGTGTTAGTTCGCCTTTTTGTTTATAGCACGATCCACGGTCACCACAACTTTTAAGATGTTGAATCCGAATATGTTTAATAGACTGTATCCAAGGAATAGAGCATGAGAGAGAGAGAGAGAGAGAGAGAGAGAGAGAGAGAGAGAGAGAGAGAGAGAGAGAGAGAGAGAGANTTGTACCCAAGGAATAGAGCATGAGAGAGAGAGAGAGAGAGAGGAGGAGGAGAGTAGGACTTCTCATGGCGGGGGAAATTGGGTGTCCTCGGGCTTGTGGACCTATTTTATTTCATCAAAGATATTTGATACAATTGGGATCCTTCCTCCCCCTCCCTCAGAAAAAGGATCTCTTTTATATCATGAAGGCCTCCTATTTATAGAAGACAAGAGGGGTAAAAGTTATATAAAAAATACATATTTGGTCATGCTTTGAAGTGAGAAGCAAAAAACATTTTAGTCCTTTTTTATTTCGATCGTTGGGTCGTCTCAAGATTGACATTGACTTTCATGCCCATGTTTGTCAGCCAACTGAAATGAGGTGGCTGGGGAAGAGAGCTTGGTCGACCGACTGAAGTGAGGTGGCCAAAGGATAGAGCTTGGTAGGTCGACTAAAATGAGGTGTCCGAGGGAGAGAGCTTGGCCGGTTGACTGAAATGAGGTGAACGTGTACCTGATTTCCTTGAGATCCGTGCAAACCATTTTTGAATATAAAAAAACTAAATATTAATTTGAATAATTCGTTAATTCATAATTGATTACATTCTGTTATTTTTCGAATCAATATTAAACTAATTAACAATCTTCGACATATTAAACATCAATATAATATTAAACATTCCGATTTAAAGTTGAGTGAACGTTGGCTCGAAAAAATTCGATTTAAAATGAATTTTTGAGGGATTCTCATTATTCGAGCTGAATCTCAAACCTACCCTATGTAACACATGTAAAACATAAACTTTAAATGCTCTAAGTTCCGAACATATATAAAATAAATTTTAAAAATGCCAAGTCCTAAATTCACAGACTCGCCCTATTCTGAAATCGGATCATTAATCGATCCTACTAAATTTTGATCTGATCCAACGCGGATCAATTTGATTTCCAAGCCAGCTCAAATTGTAAACGAGCCGCCTCAAAAGCAATTTTTGGTTCGTGAGTATAAAAGAGTTCAAGATGATCAATTACATCAGAGTTCATTCAGGGAGCAAGCAATCTTTCAGTTGATGAATATGCTAGGGCTTAAGCTATAAAATAAAGGCATGCATGAGCAATTAAATTTTGTAATGACAATGAAGAGCTCAAGGAATTTTTGACCAACAAGAAAATTGGCTTAGACAGAAAATTCTAACATCTAAACTTTCATTTTTTACAAACATACCACCTTACATATATATATATATATGAAAAGTTGTATTAAAATGTAGAGTTTAAGTGTTAGATATATAAATACATATGAATTTAGTGGCATGTATGTAACTTTCATATCTACATGCATATCACATTACCACCTAATGATTTAAGTTTATCTGTAAGATTTACATGCATGCTATCTAATTCCTATGTGCCTACACATTTAATATCTAAACTTCAATGTATACAAGCAAGCCATTTAATTCCTCGTTGTATGCATATTTATAACCAAAAGTTTGATATGTACATGCCTGCCACCAAATCTTACTACTTACATATCTAATATTCACATACCATGCAACATTTACATAATTACATGTCTAAAACCCACACTTTGAATTAGGATATGAACATGCATGCAAAGAAGTTGGTCCATAAAATTAAAATTAGGATATGAACGTAAAACATAGATACTCTCACATGTAAATTAATGAAATTTGTAGATATTATAGCTCAAGACAACTATCTTATGTATTCAAGAAACTAAATGGGATGGATGAAAGACAATGAAGTTTGATAGATTATCTTTTAAACTTTGGTATTGAGGTAGAAGTCATATTAGAAATGGTGTCAGTGTAATAGTATATAAGAGTTTAAAAGATCATCATTAGAGAAATTTAGTTTATTGCCGGCCGTCAAATGTTGTCGGTAATAATATTAAAATTTTAGGTAATATGATTATCGATAGTCAATCTGCTATTTATTTGACGTAGAAACATTGTTTATCGGTAATAAAATTACCTTTTGGATTTATCGACGATTTTTTTAAACTGATGTTTATTCGATGAATAGTAATCATCGTTGTGGTTGAAAACCATATCGTGTTTAATTGTCGGTGTTCGACAGTTATGTAACTAATGCATATGTCCGTTGGAAAAGTGTTGCACTTCTACCAAAAAAGTGTCGCGTTTATGTCGGCAAAGTGTAGCACATTCACCAGTTAACCGTGGAAATTTTCAAACGGTTGTATCCTTAAAAAAAGTGCAACATTTTGTGGAAAGCGTCGCTTGTTTGATAGTGCATTGAAAAAGCATCGACACATAATCATAGAGTTGTAAAATCATTAGTAAGTTGTCAAAACCTATGGCATCCGAAAAATAAAATTAAACTCCTCCTTCAACACTAAAATTTACACACATGTAATTGTAACAATACAATTTCCACACAACACAACATAGCATAATAATGAAACTAATTAGTGCATAAATCATATACATAAATGAAAAAAAACAATTACATTAAACGAAACAAAATCTACAACTATCCAGTATAAATATTATTTGGGACCTATAAATTGTTTAACACTTACAAACATAAAAAATAATCCTACTCATCTTCATTTATCCTCTCCTCCTCATCATCATCCTAAATTGGGTGCTTCCCTCTTTACAGTTCAGAACGCAACACCGTCTCGATCTCTGATTTCATCTTCCACTTGATCTCCGATCATATGATGGCTAAGTTAGGTAGAGACTGAGCAGCAACCTAGTGGTGCATCTCCCCTCCTGTGTAGTGGAAGTAGAAGCACCATATATGCTAGAGGTTGGGCAGGCATCATACACTAGTGCCTGGGGCCCCAACCCATAGGCCTTACCCTTCTTCTTGCCACTAATTGCCTTCTTTCACAGTTCGTACTCAAAAGGATCGTGGATGTGGGTGAACCACTGCTCGACTATCGTGAGATCTGGATAAATTTTGATAGTTATTTGATTCTATACTAAATAATCTTGTGACTTTTCTAGGTCACCTGAGATTTGTTTTCCACTTAGAACTGATTCAACTACCGCCTGTGAGTGTGCTCGTGTAACTCTGTAGCAGTTCGCTCCCGTCCTTTTTCTAGAGTCTATCATTTTAATGAATAACCTCCTTTTATTGGGATCTGTTTATTTATCTCTAATTTATTTTAAAAAGAGTCGTTAGCTTGCCGATCGTCGTATACTTCCCTTATTCGAATAAATCTCCCTCCTAAATCATATAAGTGATTCAGAGAAGAGATGAACCAAATAACCGAATAAGAAAGGACATACGACAATGATGAAAAATGATACACCGAAAATATATGCATTTTTAGACTCATATGTTATACTTATTTTTTGTCATATTGCACCTTAATGGAAGGTATTTTGATGTTTTCTTGCAGTTTGTTAATTTTTAGGACTTAAAACAAAAAGAAAGCAAAAATGATGGAATTTGGAGCAAAAATGACATTTTTGAAGAAGTACTCAGCGCCGATCGCGCCAACGGCGGCGCCGACGGCGCAGAACAACAGAACAACTGAAATTTTTACCCAGTGCCGACGACGCCAGATTAGCTCCAAAGGCGATTCAGCCCCTTTTTCTAGAAGGTTCGATGTATTTGGACGATTTTTGAAGAGTTTTTGAAGGCACCTCTTGGAGAACCAACCTTGGGCTTTATTTGGGACTGAAATTCATCAGGAAATGGACATCTTTTCGCTCCAAGACGTTCCACCACGCTCCATTTTCGCCATTCTTCATAATCCATTATCATTCCACCACCATATTGGAGTCAATTAGTGATTTTTTTTTATAGTTTAGAGTTTTTGTGGTGGATTTAGTGTGAAACTTTCTGTAAGAGTGTTGAAGAAGGAGAAAAGTGAGGATATATTCTTACTGCATTTCTAAGAAAAAGCTACAAGAGATTTGCTTTGAGAAAGAGTTTCAAATAAGTTTAGTTTGTTTATTAGTGCTGTATGAACTTTCTTTTATATATGAAATTTGTCTTTTGTTGTGTCTTTATCATGAGGTCTGTGTAGTTCCCTCTATCTTTCTTCTTACTCTGAGATATGGTGAAATGAAGAGATAATATGACGTGCTAATATTAAAATATAAAATAAATTGTGTTGATTTTTCAATTCTGAACTTAATTTACATTTCGATCTGAACAATTGAATTGTTAAAATATATTGTGAAACATATGATCCGGAAAATTGAGTATGAGTTTTACAACAAAGTGAGAATCACATTTGATTTCATGGACTTAAGTGCAAATAAATAGGGAAATATTCTTTGTTGGGTGTAGAATTGGAGATCTTTAGGGTTACAGACTAAAATCCTCAATTCAATCTTAGTGTTTAAAAACTAAAGCGAGATTTAGCATTCATGTGAAGGGAAGTGAGAGCTCTGGAGTGGGAGTCAGTATCCTCCGATTCTAGCCACATATTTAGAGAATAAACCTAGGATTAACCAACGATTTTCTATGCACTGTATCAGGGTAGAGAATTATAATTGTTCCTATTTGACACAATACATATTATAAACATTTATCTCATCTTATTTCATCAGAACTTCATTTTAGCAGGAATGATATTTTTTCACATAAGAAATCTTCATTACATAAACATAGTTAGTAGATTAGTATTTACTTTTTAAAACTTTGCATTTCTATTTTGTTAATAGTTAAGTACTTTAGTTTTGATAACATCTAAATATTCGAAATTAGTGACAGTGATTTCGATTAATTTTCTATAAATTTCCTAGTAAAACTTATCATTGTCAATTTAAACCTTCCCGGTGGGATTGATATTTGGGGATTAAATAAAAAGTCATTTATTACTTGATAACGATATGTATACTTGCATAGAATTCCATTATTAATTACCTATAATTATATATATTTTACACAACTTACTTTCATACAAGAATCAAGTTATTGACACTGTAGTGTTGTCAACTTCATAAATCCTTACATATAAAAAATCAGGATAAAAAAATAAGAGAAAAGAAAAAACGTGGAGAGTCTACGTGCGATATACCTCGCAAGGATAGGTCAAGTATGTCTGTTAAACAAGATTGGACGGAGGTGCCTTGAACCAATATCTGCAAAAAGAAGCATCTACATAAACTACCCATAACCAAAGAGTTAGGTGTATGTACCTGTTCTGGGGTCAAGAGCACTCCCAGAGGAACGTATTCCTACTGGTTAATTACATCTTGGGGCATCCAAAAATACTCTTGATAAAAGGGGTTTCGCTTATATTATCGTGGACATAAGGCAATAAGTCATCAAAGGAAGATTATTCTGTGTGGGAAAGTCTCGATGCTTCAAAACTCACGCTAAGCCATCGAGCAAAGAGTGAGTATCTTACATCCCGAATGGGTAGCGGCTCATCGACATACGAAGCCCACAGAAAAACCTAAATCATCTTGAAGGGGATGTCTCACCACGTCAAAACACTTCCAGGCCATAAAGGCAGAGGACAAATCCTCGTATCCCAAACGGGCGACAACTCATCAGTATTTGACCACAAAAATGATATCAACGAAGTCAAAGGAGTGACAGGGCTCAAAGGGGCTCAGCAACAGTAATGTAGAGTAATTTTAAAAGGTAGAGGTAACTAGGTCGGGGTACTACAAACCTGTCATACATAGCTACTAGGACCCTAAGTCTACCTGATCGTAAAGATAGTTGACTCAACACGTCCTGAAATCCCCGGTCAGCAATCCATAAATTGTGTTGTTCATGGGGGACATCGGTAGCCCTATGATCAAAGGAACAAAATTCTATCTTATGACTATATGCTAGAGCTCCAAGCGGTGGGACTTATACCTGCCAAAATGACAAAGATCTCTTAAGAAAGAAGAGAAGTGAAAGTTCAGCTACAAAGCTAGAAACACTCCTAACAAAAGGAATTACACCCTGCATGAGTTGGGGAGCCTTCTAACACCTTAGGCGCACGAGACAACCACATATATAGAAAAATGTATGTTGGACGAATCGGGTTGGAGAAGCATGGGGGTTTCTCTTCAAGACATGGAAATATGAATGCAATTATTTAGAGTAGTTCTTAAATATTGTGGAGGCTCTATAAATTATGACTTGGTATATATTCATGCTATGTAGCCCATTTTAAAATCGGCTCGAAGGCCATGCAGGAAAGTAAAAGTGTAATTTTTAAAATCTTGAATACTTTAAACCTAAAAATTCATTTAATTTGAATATTTTATTAGGATGAAAGTTCTGACAAGATGATTCAGACCTAGTCCCAAAACTGGGAGAAGATTGAGTTTGATCTTTAATCTTAAATCATTTTCGTTTGTCAAAAGATTTGTTTTGAGTTTTCATCATTTTATCAAAATTTCATTTCCCCTTATTGGGGACGTCGTAGATTAATTTTAAAGTTAACGATTCTAGGACTCAATTCAATTAAGAGTGTTTAAAGGAAAGGTTCTAAAATTGAAGAAATGTTAGTCGTACTTTGCCCTAGAAGGAAATCAGAAAAATATGCTAATGGAGGAAGGGTGATCTGGCCTATACTGGACACAAGCACATCACTGATGTATGAGGAGAATTCAAATAACAAAAAAATGGAGATGAAAGGAAGTCCCCAACAGAGTCCTCAGAAAGAACCTTGCCAGGTTTTATTTTTGCTGTGACATGAGGCTTTTGAATGTCGTGTAGAATCAAAAATTTTGATTGTTCATATAATCAAGCGAGTTATTGGAAGTAGTAAACCATCCAAAAGGTAGAAATGTAATTTTATGATTGGTTTGATTGTTCAAACTAAGAAAACATTGGATATCTGTACATGTTTGTAGTTTAAACCCCATAAATTATTTTCCTTGTCTAACTTGAAGGCTCGATAGGATTTAGATTAGTTTTGAGGTCTCCAACTTCCTATAAGGGCAAACCCCTATAGTTAATTATATCTTAAGAAACCGAAGTTACTTAAGAAAATGCTCGATTAAGGTTACAATTTTATCCTAAAAAAATTTCTAAGTTTAGGTTTTCACGATTGGACATTGGATTTCAAAATGAGAAAAGCTCAAAAGTTGAACGGTTGTTAACTGAAGTCGGGGGAGAAAATGTTGGGGACACTCAAAGATACCGAGGAATCCTCAGTAGTATCCCAAAATATTCTATTGTTTGACATTTGATGTTTTTGAAGAAAAATTTAATGTTTCATCCTATTATTTTGTTAGAATATTAATACTTATATTACACAACATACAATCATAAAGTAGCTTAAAAGTGAGGAATTACACCTTAAGTAGATGAACAACCTTAGAGTCCTAGGGTGAAGTTCATCAAGAGAATTGATACTTCAAGACCCTAACATAAAGAAGGAAAACATGAAATGCAGTGTACATAAAACCCGACCTAAAAAGGGTTGTCATCTAAACCACCTAATCGTATTTAAAACTATGCATGACTGGTCTCGATGATGCAAGATGGAGCAAGTTGTTATCGATTAAGAGCAATAGGTCTTACAAATTAATTACAAATCAAGTTGCCTAAGTATGTATGGTATGTAGAATGTCCTAAAATTAATGCAATCATATTTTGAAATTTCAAATTTAAGTCTTTTAAGTCTCACCAAACTCAAATATTTTTTTTAGTATTTGATTAGTATTGAGTTCATAAAAGCAAGTTGTGTAATGAGTTATGAAAATCCTTGATGATGAATGTATAGAAGGTCTTTTCAAGCTGATCGGTATGCATAGAGAGAACTCACTCTATGACGTAACGGTTCTCCCGAGTCAAACCGCCCCTTTTCATGCAATGAATGAGGGCTTGAAGACAAGGAATAGGAGCAATGTGCCATGCATATGTCTGCAGATCATGTTATCATTCATATTCCTAAATAATAATAATAATAAGTTTCTACTTAGTTTTATTTGGTGTCAATCGTGGTTGTTCAGATGTAGGACATTTCTATGGTTGTTAATGCAATAATTTATTTGATTTTTTTTAATTATGAGTATTATTTTGAAAAGTTAAATTGAAGTTATTTAGGTTGGGATAGAAGGTTTACTCCTTAAGTGAGCCTACCAGAAATCTAGGCAAAATGCAAAAATGTAATTATAAACCTATAATTTGGGCTAACCTATTGAAAGAATACATACAAACTGATAGTATGGGTACCAACCGTAACCTATGTCAGATTTGTCAATGGACATCATCAAACTATCATTAATGGTTTAGTTGAGGTTCATCATTTACTCCGTGTTATGTCATCTTTTGGATAGTTAGGATGCTTATAGTCAATTGACCATAACACTTCCTAACTCCATCTAAGAAAAAAAAGACTCAAAGAAAAGATACTAGATTTTCTATAGTTGCTTATTTATTTATAGCTGCCCTAAAAAACATAGTTAATACACCTTAATAACATGTAAACTAAATCTAAGATAAAATTTTTATTTTATCAACTCTGTAAAATAGAGTTTGCATACTCTAACAATATGTAAATTAAATTCTAAGGCATAATTTTGTATTTTGTCTTAATCAGCCATGCAAAATAAAGTTAGAATTCTTAATTTTAATATAAGAGAATTCAATGTATTTATTTTGACTATTAATGAGTTAATTATTATTATTTTTTATTTAGGATAACCTTGTGAAGATGCTCATAGCTTTCCAGGGTTGTCAGGTTCTCTGATATATTTAGTCCACAAAAGCAGTCAAGCCTACTCCGACCGCAAGATTTTTGTCAATAATCATAGGTTACGTCATCCAAGAGATTTCTGTAGATTAGGGTAATAGGGTTAAATTTGCGTTTTATGAGCTTAATTCACTAGGATTTTATTTAAGTTTTAGTGTCTTTTTTGGATTTTAGAGGGGTTGAAAATGTTAGGTTGCTTAAGACTTCTTACCCGATTAAACTTTGAGATTTATTTTTATTTTATTTTCGATGTTGAAATGACCTGGTCAAGATCTCATGGTTCCATCCTCCCAAGGTCATTGATATTTTTGGTTTGATTAGTCATGAGAGACTAGAAGATACTTTGTTATTAGCCATGTGTTGTTTCCTGTAAAGTTCCTTCTCAAACCGGCTTGTGTTTTATAGATGAAGTTTAAATTTTACTTTGTTTTTTTAAGGTGTATTTTATGTTGTCTCTTATGTTTACTACAAATTTTGCACTTCAACCCATATTATATATGGAGCGAGTTTTTAAGTCAAGTTTTCTTTTACTCTTTTATGTGAGGTCAAATACTCCATAAATTGGTTTATATAATTGAGTTGTTGTCAATTTTTAGTTTAATTCATGTTAACCTAGGCTATTGGTTTAACTTGATTTAAACTAGCCCAAGTTTGATTTGAGTTGATTTAGGTTAGCCCAGGTTAAACTTTGACCTTGGTTTGTTTAAGTTTGATTTGGGTTAGCCCGGGGTAGGCTTGATTTACCTAAGCTAAATTTAAGTTAATTTGGGTTAGTCCATGTTTAGCTGGATTGACCCAAGTTTATTTAAGTTTGAATTTAGATTGGGTTTGAGTTAAGTTTAAGGTTCGGTTTAGTTAAGCCCAAGTTAGGTTATGCTTGAGTTAAGTTTTAGGTTAAGTTTAGGATTTGGTTATCTTAATTTAAAATTTTGGTCCAAAGGATATACCTTTATTTAATTTAGAATTTGTCTCAAACCCAATGGGCTCCTTCCAGACCAAAGAGGATGTAGGGGTGGTCAATAAGTCATCACAAGGATTCCACTTGTAGGAATTCAACTTAGGCTTCTACCAGTTTAAACTCTCATCATCTCAACAAGTAGTTAAGGATTTTGGTTTAACCTTATGTTGCCCTAAGTGAATGTAGAATTGGTTTGAAGTTATATGTGGATGAGTTCCACCTTTAGGCATCTAAGAAGATNTCAAAGAGGATGTACGGGTGGTCAATAAGTCATCACAGGGATTCCACTTATAGGAATTCAGCTTGGGCTTCTACCAGTTTAAACTCTCATCATCTCAACATGTAGTTAAGGATTTTGGTTTAACCTTAGGATGCCCTAAGTGAATGTAGAATTGGTTTGAAGTTATATGTGGATGAGTTCCACCTTTAGGCATCTAAGAAGATCACTAAAAAATCCTAAAGCTAGATCCTATGCTTCAATAGGGAGAAAAGAGGTCCTCACAAAAGTGAGGACAAGAACGACCTATGGAGGGAGGTTGGCAGAGAGAAGAAGAGGGTCGAGTTCACGGTCTCATGTCATAGAGGTTTGCCTACGATACTCACCCCTCCACTAGTGCATCTGCAAATTCTACATCTACCGCACAGGATGAGGAGATCTTCAGGTGTGTTGCAACATTCCATGTTGAGATGAATCCCCGCTTCTCTTAGATGAGGTCGAAGCTAGAGGCCAATATGGATGCCAGGCTGAAGGCTGACTTAGATTCCTTTTGGCAGTGGATGAGGGATCGTGGTAAGACAGAGATAACATTAGAGGAGGAGGAAGCGGTGAAGGACGATGAGGATGAGGTTGATGAAATAGAGGAAGATGATTAGAAGGGGGCATTTTTCTTTTTTAGTTTATATACTTTTGAACATATATTTTTTCCGTGATCAGTGATGTACATATTTTACAGTAAATGCATTTTATTTATTTCATTATTTGATTGGATAATTTATTATTTGACATCTAAGTTATTCCATTAAATGCTTCAAATTGTATGTTAAATGTTGTGATAACATTTGTGGTAATGTAAATACGGAAGAAATAAATTTTTTTTATGCTACAATCAGAGGATCTTAACAAGTGTCTTCCTCTTATCCCTTAGGTTCTTTTAGCCTTCACTGAGGATTAGTTAGAACTGAGAGCTTATCCTTAGATAATTCTTTCTCCTATTTATAGATATTCCTTTTCGTAAAATAGCCATTCTATTGTAGTTGTATAGGTTAGTCAGCCCATCTCGTAAGCTATAGCTTTCTCCTCCCTTAGGATAGACTATTTATACAGTATACTTATCTTTATTTATTTTTATTTGGGCTTATCCTTTTTTATCATACCCTCTTTTATAGTCATACTAATTGTAGAGCCCCTGTTTCATGACTACTAATTTCTTGACCTATTATTTTGAACTTTTAGTTGATCCGAGCACTAAGTTTTCACAATACAAATCCAATAACCTTGGGGTTGTTTTCAATGGCTTTCATTCTCTTGACTGTTCTTAAGTTACAATTACATTTTTAAACTATAGTTGCACATACATATTATAAAATTCTTATGTATTTACATGTCTAACATCTAAAATTTCATATCTACATACATAATAATCAAATCTTCAACATCATATAAAAAAAAAAACATCACAATTTCAAATTTTTTAAAAGTGAATACATCTTTTCATGTATATGACTTATCATAAATGTAAATATAATAAGTTGGGTGTATGATATGTAAACACATAATAATTGTGCGGCATGCATGTTACTTTCCCTAACTTTTAAACAAGAAGGATTTATATTGGATGGACCTCTTCAAATTCAAGACTTGGATAATTTTGATGGCAATCTTATGCTTATGCCTCCCTCATACTAAGAGCTCACCCATACCGTTTAACACTTCTACGTTCATCATGCCATGAACTCTAACACACCCTAAAATTGTTTTCATGTTAACCTACATCATTAATTACGTAATTAACTTAAATGCTCATAAATTTTAATGTTAAGTACTCTAAATTCAAAATAAATGGAACCATGAGGATTTAACATCTAGTTTGCATATCATCTATGATGCACAGATACAAACTCAAAGGCAAAGACACGACATGACACATACACGATTATGTGACACTTTTTTTTTAGAAATATAGGACAGAGATACATGTCATACACGACTTTATATATAATATAAAGGAATATTTACATACATCCCACCAAATTGAGATTTGATATGGGCCATGATTGAAGAAAAAAGACGTAGATACACTGTCGAGAAAGGTGGAGGAGCCCCAACAATAGCATTATCAGTACTCTTGGTCTTAAATTAGGAAGCCTTGAGATGGGAGAGCAAGCAGGATGAAGGGCCGAGGAAAAAATGGGCAGAAATGCTACAGACTCTGAACAGTCATCCTGAATATGCACTGAGGGGGCCGCACCAACTCTATTAGGGGAGGTTTGTGTTTCCAAAGGCATCAGAGTATATACCCAAATTATTACAGGAGTTTCACGATTGTGCAGTTAAGGGACACTCGAGGGTACATAAGGCATAAAATTGTGCATCGATAGAGCTTTAGTGGGTGGAGATAAGGTGCAATGTGTGTCAATATTTCCTTAGGTTTATCGGAGATGGTTTGAAAGTGACGGTGGACATTATAGAGATCACAAGGGTTTGTGATGATCTTGGTGGCAGTGGATTGCCGGAGCAAAAGCATGCACATTTCATTCTATTATGACACACCTCCACTGCATTCTCAATTGCTACGATGTTCATACGTGATGTAGTCCATTTGTATTTAAATGATTATTTCATTAACTAAATTCATACGCTCTTAAGAATTTAAGGGTCCAATTGATCATTAGATGACTTTAATTCCGGAAATAAATATAAACAAATAATAAAATTTGATAAATTTAATAAAGATATTTTTGTGGATAAGGAAAGATCACAACAATATATAAAACCAATTATAAAAATGCTCCATAATATCATAATACACGATTTAGCACTCACAAGCATCTCAAATTTTATAATGTTAAAAGCTAATTTTTTTTTAATTTAAATTATCATCAATAAATGATTATCTCATTTTTTAATTCTTTTTTAATCTTATTATATTAGAAATGAAATGAAACACATTGTATGATAATAAGTGTTGGCCAAAGGCGTCGTTAAAACAAACAAAAAAAAAATGCTTCATTTTTTTTTAATGAAAGGAAATGAAATGAAATCAAAATAACTTACAACATAATTACATAAGAATTTGATACATTCATTTGAGCTTTTTCACCACCCTTTCTTTCGTTACAAATAGTTAATGTTTGATGTGCGTCAGAAAATTCACGGCGGTAGAGTAATGGATTATCGTCTTAATGTTGCACGAGATTTGAGCACACACAGATAAAAGAAGAGAAGTAATCAGGAGGAGACATCTCGATTTTTTACATGAAAAACCCTTGAAAGAGGGAAAAACCACGAGGTCTGACTCAGTTGAAATAATTCACTACGAATGATGAGTACATATGTTCATTCTTCCCCTAATTAGAGAAGATAAAATTACAAAGTTGCATAACTATAATTTGGCTGTAGTTTTTGGTGACAACAGGTTGCAATGGTCATTGTTGATTGTTAAGGAGGTAGTAGTCTATCATAAGTGTTGTAGATGGTTGCTCCAGAAGCGTAGATTAGTCAAAGAAGTCGTAGTAAGCAGTTGCGGGAACTGCGAATCACGTAGATTGTAGTTGACGAGTTTTAAAGATGTCTGTTGGCCGCGGGGACCTGAGTCAAGAGCTGCATGCGCTGATGGTCATGTAGGTCGTTGGGGTGAATATTGATGACGTTCGTAAGCCGCTAGGGCCGAAGTTGGGAACTGCATAAGCTGATGACCGTGTAGGACGTTGTTGGCATATGATCTGTAGTGGTGAGCAGTGGTAACGTTCATAGACCGTTGGGATCGGAGTCGGGAGCTGCATGAGCTGATGACCACGTTGGTCGTAGTTGACACATGGATCATAGTGGTGAGCTCTTGTCTCGCAGACGGAAGAGGGTTACTAGATTTTTCAAGTTACGACGTTGACTGAAGGCGTCTTGTCGGCGATGGTTGACGACAATCAATGGTGGTTGACAACGATTGCTGGATGACAGTCGACGAACGATGGTCGACAGTGGTCGGTGGTGTTCGACGGCGGTCGGCGGTGGTGTTGGACTTCAGCTTCTTCTCAAAGCCTCCAACTCCCCCCTCATGTGAGGAGTTAGACTCTATTTATAGTGTTCTGAGTGCAATTAATGCACGAATAAGAACCATTTTGATCGGACAGTTCGGAGAGCTATCATCGATCAGATGACATTTAATGGACATTTGAGTGCCTTAATGATGTCAGAATTGGGCAATCTTGGGCTCGTTGGTTTAGTCTTGTTGAGACGTTCGATTCGACTATGAACTCGCTGAATTAGACATTCGTTTGGTCTTTCAATTGTGTCCGAAAATCTTCCAAGAATGATTTAATCACTTAACCTGTGACTCAGATTGGACTAGCTTTGATATCATTAGATCAGCCTCATCGAGTAGGTCAGTTTGACTATAAGTTTGCTGAAATCAGAGCTCTGGATGAATTTTAATTGAAGTTTTATTGTTTCTAGCTCAGAAGGTTGCCTCGATATTCACGTAATGTCTCGAGATTTGTGATAGATAATAAAAATTTGTTGTTGGAGTATCAATGTTATAATTAATTAATTGACATTTATAGTTAGTGTATGATATAATATTAAACAGAAAAAAAGAGTATAATTAATAAACTAAAATGAAATAAAATTTTATCTGACACAACTAAAAGTGCCAAAGAAATGCTTGATATGAGACCACAAGCTCCTTCCGAAACATTGAAGCAAGGAGAAAAGACTTATCCTATGTGCTGGTGAGCTAATGTTGCTGTCATTATTCTTTTCAAAGAAGATGTCTCTCCCGATCTCATTGCGCACTGCCTCTAATCTTTGTTGATCAATATCATTGGCATTGGTGGATGATGAGGCATCAGTGATGCAAAAAGTGCCAACCGCCAAGTCATTCTCCTTCGATAATTTCATGTTATCGAGGGACAAGTTGTTATTTCTTAATGC
>JXCR01146343.1:129205-147205 GCA_002079205.1 Phalaenopsis hybrid cultivar
AAAAAAAAAAAAAAAAAAAAAAATTGCTTCATTTTTTTTAATGAAAGGAAATGAAATGAAATCAAAATAATTTACAACATAATTACATAAGAATTTGATCCATTCATTTGAGCTTTTTCACCACCCTTTCTTTCATTACCAATAGTTAATGTTTGATGCGTGCCAGAAAATTCGCGGCGGTAGAGTAATGGATTATCGTCTTAGCGTTGCACGAGATTTCAGCACATACAGATAAAAGAAGAGAAGTAATCAGGAGGAGACATCTCGATTTTTTACGTGGAAAACCCTTAAAAGAGGGAAAAACCACGGGGTCTGACCCAGTTGAAATAATTCACTACGAATGATGAGTATACGAATGATGAGTACACAAGTTCATTCTTCCCCTAATTAAAGAAGATGAAATTACAAAGTTGCATAACTATAACCTAGCTGTAGTTCTTGGTGACAACAAGTTGAAATGGTCATTGTTGATTGTTAAGGAAGTACTCGACCGTCATGAGTGTTGTAGATGGTTGCTTCAGAAGCGTAGATTGGTCAGACAAGCCATAGTAAGCAGTTGTGGGAACTGTGAATCACGTAGATTGTAGTTGGCGAGTTTTATTGATGTCCGTAGGCCGCGGGGGCCGGAGTCGAGAGATGCATGAGCTGATGGCCACATAGGTCGTTGGGGCAAATATTGATGACGTCCGTAGGCCCCTGGGGTCGAAGTCGGGAACTGCATGAGCTGATGATTGTGTAGGTCGTTGTTGGCATATGGTCCGTAGTGGTGAGCAGTGGTGACATTCATAGACCGTTGGGATCGGAGTCGGGAGCTGCATGAGCTGATGACCACGTTAGTCGTAGTTGACACATGGATTGTAGTGGTGAGCTTTTGTCCCACAAACGGAAGAGGGTTACTAGATTTTCCAAGTTACGACATTGACTGAAGGAGTCTGGTCGGCGGTGATTGACGACAATCGATGGTGGTCGACAACGATTGGTGGATGACGGTCGGCGAACGATGGTCGACGGTGGTCGGTGGTGTTCGACGGCGATCGACGGTAGTGCTGGACTTCAGCTCCTTCTCAAAGCCTCCAATCCCCCCCTCATGTGAGGGGTGAGACTCTATTTATAGTTTTTTGGGTGCAATTAATGCAGGAATATGAACCATTTTGATCGAACAGTTTTGAGAGCTTCCCTCGATCAGATGACGTTTGATGGACATTTGAGTGCATTAATGATGTCAGAATTGAGCAATCTTGAGCTCGTTGGATTCGTCTTGTCGAGAAGCTCGATTAGATTTTAAACTCGCTTAATTAGACATTCGTTTGGCCTTTCCAATATGTCCGGAAATCTTCCAAGAATGATTTAATCACTTAATCTGGGCTTTATTTGACTCGGATTGGACTAACTTTGATATCATTAGGTTCGTCTCATCGAGTAGGTCAGTTTGACTATAAGTTTGCTGAAATCGGAGCTCTGGATGACTTTTAATTGAAGTTTGATTGTTTTTAGCTCAAAAGGTTGCCTCGATATTCATGTCATGCCTTGAGATTCGTGATAGATGATGAAAATTTGTCGGTGGTGTATCAATGTTGTAATTAATTAATTGACATTTGTAGTTAGTGTATGATATAATATTAAACAGAAAAAAAAAGTATAATTAATAAACTAAAATGAAATAAAATTTTATCCAACACAACTAAAAGTGTCAAAGAAATGCTTCATATGAGACCACAAGCTCCTTCCGAAACATTGAAGCAAGGAGAAAAGACTTATCCTATGAGCCGGTGAGCTAATGTTGTTGTCATTATTCTTTTCAAAGAAGATGTCTCTCCCGATCTCATTGCGTACTGCCTCTAATCTTTGTTGATCAATATCATTGGCATTGGTGGATGATGAGGCATCAGTGATGTAAAAAGTGCCAACTGCCAAGCCATTCTCCTTCGATAATTTCATGTTATTGAGGGACAAGTTGTTATTTCTTAATGCCCGACACACGTTAGAAAGTAGTTCATGACTGTCAAAAGTACGTATCTCCATCTTTAGCCCCTGCACTCAATAACAGATATATTAAAATATATATTCAACATGCATAAAATATCATATTTCTGATTGATTCAAAAGTACAAAAAATCATAAATACATGAGATGTTCTTTGTTCGACCGCGGCTATCAAACTTTGAAGAGTATTTTGTTTTTCTATTTCATTGAGAATTGTGCACCCATCTGTCCGCCGCACAAAATATTCCTGCATTTAAAAACAAAACATAATTAAATTTACAATTATAATTCACAGTTTAAGCCTAAGAAAATAATCAAGCACCTGAACTATCACAACATCTTGAGAGCAAATGGAGCCATGAAATNCGCCAAGTCATTCTCCTTCGATAATTTCATGTTATCGAGGGACAAGTTGTTATTTCTTAATGCACGACACACATTAGAAAGTAGATCATGACTGTCAAAAGTACGCATCTCCATCTTTAGCCCCTGCACTCAATAAAAAATATATTAAAATATATATTCAACATGCATAAAATATCATATTTCTGATTGATTTAAAAGTACAAAAAATCATAAATACTTGGGATGTTCTTTGTTCGACTGCGGCTATCAAACTTTGAAGAGTATTTTGTTTCTCTATTTCATTGAGAATTGTGCACCCATCTGTCCGCCGCACAAAATATTCCTGCATTGAAAAACAAAACATAATTAAATTTACAATTATAATACATAGTTTAAGCCTAAGAAAATAATCAAGCACCTGAACTATCACAACATCTTGAGAGCAAATGGAGCCATGAAATATATCATAATTAAGATCCGTCAGAGCACACACCACATCAAATATAAGCTTAGGCCTATCCCTACTACTCACTTTCAAAACCAAGTAATCTTTGTCATGCCACTTCTCCATCAAAACTTGTGGCAAGCACACCATGTTACCTTCAGCAACACCTCCAAATTTCTTCTTGGCATCCTTGGTCGTAGCCAAGATCGACTGATCACACTTGATTGACAATGNTCTACTACTCACTTTCAAAACTAAGTAATCTTTGTCATGCCACTTCTCCATCAAAACTTGTGGCAAACACACCATGTTACCTTCAACAACACCTCCAAATTTCTTCTTGGCATCCTTGGTCGTAGCCAAGATCGACTGATCACACTTGATTGACAATGACAGTGTTTTGACATCATAATCCATATACATTTTCATCAACTGATGTAATCGACGCTCCACATGAATTTGACAGTTTAAGGGGCTTTGTATTCCCACCATAAATGTTTCACCGGTGACATGTTGTGCCTCCAAAATACTCACCACATATTTTCTCAAATAATCCAATCTATCTTCACCCGTGATGGGCCGACCTGTGTCCTGTTCGTTTATATAGATGATGCAAGCCACATGTCCATTATAGGTCCATAAATCACATGCTTCTACAAAATAAGAGTGCTCGAAGAGCAGGCTGACAATCTCAAAGAAGATTCCTGGTCGATCAAAGAATGTAATTTCAAGAGAGGCGCAATTTGAGCCACAATGGTCAACACTGACAATATTGCCATTACTTATTTTGGTTTGAGTTGGGCCACAAGATATTTTTTGTTTTTGAGCGAAATTGAGTGACTCTTGCATGTACTTAATGAGGTTTGAATCTCTTACTTTGTGTCCTTGGGGATTGGTGACATAAAATGAATTCATGAACCAACCGCCATCAGATGAAATGTAGGATTTAAAGATGATGAGGTCTAAATCACTCATAACTTGAACAATTTTTAGTAGAATACCGTATCTGTTTGCCNGTTACTTTGTGTCCTTGGGGATTAGTGACATAAAATGAATTCATGAACCAACCGCCATCCGATGAAATGTACGATTTGGAGATGATGAGGTCTAAATCACTCATAACTTGAACAATTTTTAGTAGAATACCGTATCTGTTTGCCCCATGTATCTACATTTATCACAACAACGAAAAAATAATATTTATTTTCAAAAACTAGATATATATATACACTCTAACGGTAAAAGTGGAAAATATGATACCTTGATGATAGTAAACTCATCACATGATTCATTATCGATGCATACCCTGCAACAAACAATCATCAACTTTCAAAGTTATTTAATAAAAGTAACATCCACCAACTAATTTTTTATTATTAGAGAAATTTATTTATCTATGCAATTATGAATATTTTCATTTTTCCTACAACAGCAGTTAAATATAAATATTAAGTCTAGCAAATTTAAATATCCAACTCAAATTATGGAATTAAATAAAAAATAAAAACTATTATAAGTTAAATTGTAGTCACCCGAGCTGAGGGATGTATTCTGAAAGGGGAACGAACTCACGTTCAAAGTAGGGGTAACCATGAGCCATTATTATCTCTGAAAAATGATTATTTTAACATAATTGACATTAGATTTTCCCCCTTTTTCTTGTCTTGAAATTATTGCTAACATATATATAATATAATGCGATACATGCTTGCGTTTAATATATATGAATTAAATAATACCGAGCATTGATTTGATCCTACCAGAAGCGGAGGAAGAGGGAAAAATATACGTGCGGGCTCACACAATGGCTAACAGATGCGGAGGAAGAAGACGAAGAAGGAGAAGTCCGGCAGGGAAATGAGAGGACGAATTAAAGATGAAGACAGCTTCTTTTGACGGGGATTAATTATATTTATATATTGCTATTTTAAAGTTGTTTATTAATGGCTTTAGTCCTAATTATTTGGCGGTAATTTTGCTCTTAAGCGCGAGCGCTTATTGCATACGGATATCACACGTAAATTTACGTGCGGTGTTTTTACGTGTGGTGTCGATCTGGACCACTGAAATACATTTTTTTGTTTTTTTATTTTTTGTGGTTTTAGAATGGAGTCACTCTAAATTTATTGACGGTCCAAATCGAGAATAATTAGACTGCGAGCGCATTCAAACGTCCTTTTAATTAACCTTATTAATTATTAGTAGGGTTGTCAAAAAAGTTCGTTGTTCTCGAACAGTTCGTGTTCGGTTCGTCAATGAATTCGTGTTCGATTTGTTCGATAAGTAAACCAGACGAACTTGAACAATTTTTTTTCGTTCGATTAGTTAAATGAACCAAACACGAACAGTGATGCGTTCGTTCGTGTTCGAANCTTCAGGACAATTAATAATTAAGTTTGGGGGATTTTGACCAAAGGAAAATATGTTGAGATTTTCATACCTATTTTATACTATTTTTAATGATATTGCAATTTAAAGAAAGGTATTCTTGATGTTTTGTTGCAGGAATGATGAATTAGGGTCATTGGAGCAAAAGGATACAAAAAGGAGCAAATTTGGAGCGAAAATGACCAAAATGTGAAGATTTGANTGAAAAGGACCAAAATGTGAAGATTTGAACTAGGTCGCCAACGACGCCTTCGACCTCGCTGACGACAAGTTTTTCTCGAGACTACATGATAAATTCTTCAGAAGCCCGCCGACGACGCCCTCGAGGCCTCCGACGGCGAGATCAACGATTATGCCTACTCAAGCATTGGATAAGGCCAAATTTTGAAGGGATGCTTTGGCAACTCTTGGGAAAGCTCATCCACAACTTTAAAAGAACATTTTGGCCAAAAATTGGAGAGGTCCTGGATGTTAGAAAGGCCTTATAGGTTAGAGAGGTTCCATTAGTGTGTAACAATTGTGAGAATTTCTTCGAGAAATTGTAAGAGTGGAGGGAAAGTGAGAGATTTCTTCCTCCTTGCTACTTCGAAGGGAATTGCTTGTGTTGTAAAGAAAGGAAGAGATTCAGAGGAACTTCAAGGAGTGTTCTTGGGGAGAAATTAGAATTTTGTGTGTTGTAAAGAAAGAAAGAGATTCAGAGGAACTTCGAGGAGTTTGCTTGTGGAGGAATAAATTCTGTGTGCTGTAAAGAAAGGAAGAGATTCAGAGGAACTTCGAGGAGAGTTCTTGGGGAGAAAGAGATTGTAAGAGTGGAGGGAAAGTGAGAGATTTCTTCCTCCTTGCTGCTTTGAAGAGGAAATGTGTGTTGTAAGGAAAGGAAGAGATTCAGAGGAACTTCGAGGAGTTTTCTTGGAGAGAAATAGATTGTAAGAGTGGAGGGAAAGTGAGAGATTTCTTTCCGTAGAGTGTAACAATTGTGAGGAATTCTTCAAGAGATTGTAAGAGTGGAGGGAAAGTGAGAGATTTCTTCCTCCTTCCACTTCGAAGAAGAATTCTGTGTGCTGTAAAGAAAGAAAGAGATTCAGAGGAACTTCGAGGAGCAATATTATGAGGAATTCTTCGAGAAATTGTAAGAGTGGAGGGAAAGTGAGAGATTTCTTCCTCCTTGCTCGTTTCGAAGGGAATTGCTTGTGTTGTAAAGAAAGGAAGAGATTCAGAGGAACTTCAAGGAGTGTTCTTGGGGAGAAATTAGAATTTTGTGTGTTGTAAAGAAAGAAAGAGATTCAGAGGAACTTCGAGGAGTTTGCTTGTGGAGGAATAAATTCTGTGTGCTGTAAAGAAAGGAAGAGATTCAGAGGAACTTCGAGGAGAGTTCTTGGGGAGAAAGAGATTGTAAGAGTGGAGGGAAAGTGAGAGATTTCTTCCTCCTTGCTGCTTTGAAGAGGAAATGTGTGTTGTAAGGAAAGGAAGAGATTCAGAGGAACTTCGAGGAGTTTTCTTGGAGAGAAATCGTGCGATGTAAAGAAATGAAGAGATTCAGAGGAACTTCAAGGAGTGTTCTTGGGGAGAAATTTAGAATGTGCTGTAAAGAAAGGAAGAGATTTAGAGGAACTTCAAGGAGTTTGCTTGGGGAGAAATTAGAGATACTGTAAAGAAAGAAAGAGATTTAGAGGAACTTCGAGGAGTGTTCTTGGGGAGAACTTAGAGATTCTCCTTGCTACTTCGAAGAGGAATTCTGTGTGTTGTAAAGAAAGGAAGAGATTCAGAGGAACTTCCTTGCTACTTCAAAGAGGAATTTTGTGTGCTGTAAAGAAAGGAAGAGATTCAGAGGAACTTTAAGGTGTGTTCTTGGGGAGAACTTAGAGATAAGTTATTTACTTGTCGTAGTTTGTATCACTTTGATTTTATATATGAATTGCGAGTTTTGTTGTGTTTTCCCCATGAGTTCTGAGTAGTTTTCTCTGTATTTATCCTTGTCTCGAGATTTGTGAAATGGTGATTTGAATTGGCAAAGCCATGGAAATGTTTAAGAAATTTTGATGATCTTTTCACTTCGATCTTAATTTACCTTTAATCTGGCCAATTGATTTGTTAAAATATGTTGGGTTTTACAACTAAAGTGAACATTACATCCAAGATTCAGGGAGGCCAAAACCTTTGGAAGTTGGGTGCAAATAAATATGAAAATATTATTATCGTGCGTAGAATTGGAGATTTTAGAGTGACAGACTAAAATCCCCAATTCGGTCCTATCGTTTGGGTGTTGAAGTGTAGATGTTAGCCCTTAGGTTAGGGGAGCGTGGGAGCTCCGAAGTGAGAGCCGGTATCCTCCTAGCCTAGCCACAGATTCAGTAAACAAGCATAGGATTAGTCAATGTTCTTTATGCCTGGACCAAAGGGTAAAGAATAGGTATGCTCCTATTTGACACAATATAAATTGAACTTATTCATTTTATCCATTCTCTATAATTTCTTGACAAGGAGAAGGATGCTTTCTTATATATTGAATATCACAATTAAACCCTCCTTACATTAGTTATTATTAGTTAGTAAAATTATCCATTTATTTCAATTGCCTATTAGTGACAGATAAACAAATTGAACGTCGTTGTATCTATTAGTGATAGATAAGCAAATTGAACGTCGTTGTTGTGATTAAAGTCCTAATAGGTATCATTAGTTATTTAATAGTTAGTAAAATTATCCATTTATTTCAATTGCCTATTAGTGACAGATAAACAAATTGAACGTCGTTGTATCTATTAGTGATAGATAAGCAAATTGAACGTCGTTGTTGTGATTAAAGTTAAACCTTCATTAGTATCATTAGTTATTTAATAGTTATTAAAATTACCTATTTATTTCAATTGTCTATTACTTTATATCATTAGTTATTTTTAGTTAGTAAAATTATCCATTTATTTCAATTGCCTATTAGTGACAGATAAACAAATTGAACGTCGTTGTATCTATTAGTGATAGATAAGCAAATTGAACGTCGTTGTTGTGATTAAAGTTCTATTAGTGATAGATAAGCAAATTGAACGTCGTTGTTGTGATTAAATTATTGCTTTTCTAAGGTCTTATTCTGTAATTCTAAACTACTCCCTGTGCGATCGATATCTAGGACTCCATTAGAGCACTATATTACTTGAGCGATACGTATACTTGCATTGATAAGTGTGACTTTACAATTATTGAATGTTTAATACGTCCATATTTATATTATATTTTAAGCATATATAAAGTCGTTGCCAGCACTTAGGCACTAAAGTTTGGTAGCTCCAAAATAAATCGCCCATGTCAATTTTAAATTAAATATTTCCTTTAAGACTCAAAAACTCACATTAAAGTCATAAGAATTGATTATTTTATCATTTGAGTGTTCTGGGAAGGTATCGTGGCATATAGATTAATTTGAAGCAAAAGTAATGGTGTTTTTGATAGAAAAAGTTTGTCAATGAAGATGCACAAAATTACTTCATTGGAATTCTTCTGGCAAGTAAATTGATTAAAGAAAGAGGATTTGTTTCCCATGGTGTTCTAGTAGAAGCAGTAATTGCTCAAAGATTCAGGGAAGTGTTCTGTTACTCTTTCATGCTGCTTTTTTTTCTGTCGTTAAGGAGTTCTACGCCAATGTTCCAAAATTTCATCAACGATTAGTCTTTGTCAGAAGAAAGTTGGTACCATTCAGTCCATCTAGTATTAATGTATTNTAGAAAATACTCTAATGGTAAAAGTGGTAAATATAATACCTTGATGATAGTACATTCATCACATGATTCGTTATCAATGCATACCCTGCAACAAACAATCAACAGCTTTCAAAGTTATTTAATAAAAGTAACATCCACCAACTAATTTTTTATATTAGAGAAATTTATTTATCTATGCATTTATGAATATTTTCATTTTTCCTACAACAGCAGTTAAAAATAAATAGTAAGTCTAGCAAATTTAAATATCCAACTCAAATTATGGAATTAAATAAAAATAAAAAACTATTAAAATTTAAATTGTAGTTACCCGAGCTGAGGGATGTATTCTGAAAGGGGAACGAACTCACGTTCAAAGTAGGGATAACCATGAGCCATTGCTATCTCTCAAAAATGCTTATTTTAACATAATTAACATTAGATTTTCCCTTTTTTTTGTCTTGAAATTATTGCTAACATATATATATACAGACCAGATAAACTGTCTGTATGCAACTTCGACAACACGATCAACTGTCATGCGTTAAACAAAGATGCAGTGATTAGTAAAAACACCAAACATGCATGCATGCAGGATATATATATATATATATACATATATCAACGTGTAAATGTTGATCCATCTATATTTAATATAATGCGATACATGCGTGCGTTTAATATATATGAATTAAATAATACCGAGCATCAATTTGATCCTATCAGAAGCGGAGGAAGAGAAAAAAAATGCGTGCGGGCTCACACAATTGCTAACAGATGCGGAGGAAGAAGACGAAGAAGGAGAAGTCCGGCAGGGAAATGAGAGGACGAATTAAGATGAAGACAGCTTCTTTGACGGGGATTAATTATATTTATATATTGCTATTTTAAAGTTGTTTATTAATGGCTTTGGTCCTAATTATATGGCCGTAATTTCGCTCTTGGGCGCGAGCGCTTATTGCATACGGACACCACACGTAAATGTACATGCGATGTTTTTACGTGTGGTGTCGATCTGGACCACTGGAATACATTTTTTGTTTTTTTTTTGTGTTAGAATGGGGCCACTCTAAATTTTTTGACGGTCCAAATCGAGAATAATTAGACCACGAGCACATTCAAACGTACTTTTAATTAACCTTATTAATCATTGGTAGGGCTGTCAAAAAAGCTCGTTGTTCGCGAACAGTTCGTGTTCGGTTCGTTAATGAGTTCTTGTTCGATTTGTTCGATAAGTAAACGAGACGAACTTGAACAAATTTTTTTCGTTCGATTAGTTAAACAAACCAAACACGAATAGTGATGCGTTCGTTCGTGTTCGAATCGTTATTGTTCGAAATATAATTTAAAATAATTATATATAAAAAAATTATGATATTTTAAAAAATTAAATTTTATATATTATAATATATAATAAAATAATAATAATAATATATTGATATATTATATTAGTATAAGTTATATAATTAATATAATATAATATTTATATATATTAATATTAAGGATGTCAAATAGGCTCGTCGTTCGCGGACAGCTCGTGTTCGGCTCGTTCATTAAGAAACGAACACGAACAGTGACTTCACGAACAATTTCGAACTCGAGCTTATTTCTAACAAACTAAATTTCATATAAATTGAATACGAACACAAGTTCTGTTCCTTCATATTCTGATCATTTTAACGCTTAATCATCGGACTGTATTATTTTAGGAAATTTTTATGCGGTCTTGTTTCCTATTTTCCAGATTTTTGCGCCTGGAATTACTCCAAACGCTGTCATTCAAAAATCATATTAAAATTATTTAAATAGGCGGATAACTTATATATATAAATTATATAATTGCAATATAAAAGCAGCGTTAGCTAATAAGCATCCGACGGTTCCGACAGCTCAACGTGCCTTGTTGGTGAAATGACGGCTTTCAAGCTCCGACAGCTTAATATGATTTACCGTTGTATGACCATCGAAAACCTCTCAAACAAACTGTAGCAGTTAAATAAAGTAAAGAGCCTTCTTCCTTGTATTATAATTTTCACATCGGACACTAATTGAATTCAATTATGTGTCGCACATTCTAATATATCAATTCAAAAAGTTATTAAACTAAAACCACATGCATGAATGCACAAATTAAACACAGAAATGAACACAATGCATTCAACCAATGAATAATACTATCTATACATAAAAATGACATTCAAAATGTCTAATAAAACAAATAAAAATAAAAAAAAAATAGTCCTAATACTTGTTCGTGCCCTCATCATCTCCTCCTCAATATCTTTTCATGACAGTTGTTTTTTGTTAGGTTTGTCTAAGGCTACCACACATCTACTAATGTTTTCACCTTAGTCTTTATTTTAGTCTTCATTTGTGCAAGTTGGGAAGCAAACTGAGTTTCAATATCTCCAGAGAATGTGGCAACATGTCTACGAACAACATCATCTTACGCGGTAGAAGTAGATGCATTGAATGCACTAAAGAAGGAATGAGGGACCTAGACCTGTGCCTGATAACCCAATCCATGGACCATTCCTTTCTCCTTGCCTTCAATAGGATCTCTCCGTTGCTCATAGTCAGACTATCACGATGTAGAATTGTTAGTCTTTTCATGTGTTGGCCCCTCATCTCCATCAAGTAAAATTAAATTCAAGAATTATTTTAATTGTATAATAATTACTCGTCACTTATCTTTGTCACTTGGAATTTATTCTCAACTCACGTATGGTTCGACTCTCACTTGTAGGTACGCACATGTAGCTCAGCAATAGTGGGCTCTTGTCTCAACTCCACAGTATGTTCAAGTAAAATTAATTAGTAAATATTTATTTTACAGAAGATTTGATGCACAAATTAAATCTTACCAATCTCTTCCTATACTCTATATGTGGGAGTGTCCCACTAGTATGCTTAGAGGCCCCCATGCGCCTATAGTCAGAGCACCGATTATCTATGACCTGCTTACTCTTCTTCTAATTGTTTGGAGCATCTCAGGCTCGGAGTAATGCGCCAAAAACATCCCATCTAAGCCACAAAGGATCAAGACTTGTCTTCCATTCTCTAAACCACATATTCTAAAAAACTTACGTCTGTCCAAGTGGCTAGAGCTCCAAAGCGCGGCTCATGCTGCTCGACGCCTCTTGATTAGAAGCAATAGCATGACCCTTCGTGGAAGTAGACAAACCTCCTACAGTAATATATGGTGGTTTTGGTATCGTGGTAGGAGAGGGGGTGTAAGACGATGACATTGGAGTGAAGGCATGTGGGCGAGGGATCAATAACGATGGAAGTAATGGAGAGTGAAAAAGTAGTGTTCATCTCCATAGTAGCGCTGCCTTGTCATTTGACCAAGGCCATTCATAGAAACTTACCCAAGAAGTGTCCCTTTGTGGAGGGAGATCATCGTCGCTTCTCATCTGTAACAAGAAAAGAAAAGTGCACATAACTTTAAATAAAGATAATCTACAAATTTCTAGCATTGAAAACTGAAGTCTAAATAGTAAACAGAAGACAAAACTATAGGTGTAAAATAAAAAACTACCACAACTGGAAACATAAGTAATAACATTAAATGAAAGTACCAGCAATACATAAAGTGTAGTCTATAAATTACTAGAATTAGAAAAAGAAACCTATACAGTAAACAAAAAATTAAATTGTAAAGTGAAATATACAAACCACCAAAAATTAATATTTGAATTGAAAATAGACAAAATGAAAGCATAGACAAGATGTAAAGTGTAATCGACAAACTATTTGAATTGAAAATATAAATCGACACATTAAACAAAAGGTGAAACTATAAAGTATAATCTATCGGGATATGGAGTAATTTATTATAATACTGAAAGAAATTTAATAGCCTACACATCTTAATTAGTATCCTTTGCTAAGTGCTAGAGGATGTAATTAAAATATTTTCATCCAAAGCATTAAAAGAGTCAGACTAAGTAAGAGCAATTTTTCATTCCAGTAATTTCCTCTAAACATATCTCTTAATTGTAAGAATCAAGTGAACTGCATAAATGTATCATTTTTGTTGATGAGCAGGTTCAATAGTATTCATAATATTAATAATCGCTTTAGGTTCTTTGTGATGATTACTGCCCAAGCAACTTTATCTCTTATTTTATTAGGATATCGAAGATAATATACCTAACTTGCTTATCTTGTTAGAATGAAATGACCCAACACTACAGAATTTTAAGTTTACTTACATCGGGTAAATCAGACGCAAAACGTTAAACCGTCAAAATAGTAATTGTCGTATGATTATCGGGATAGTCGATGCAAGTTGAAGCAATTCCGAGGCAAATCTGCAATATATATATATATATATATATATTAAAAAAAACAACTAGATCCGTACAAACTACACATAACAAAGAATGAATATCACAACTTAGTAATTCCTTAAAGCATCACATAGTTTATCGCTCAAACAAATATCAACAGAGAAAAATAACATAATGTAACATTTACTCCCAATTCTTAATAGTAAAATTCAAACAAAACTTCATAACATAAGTTCAAAATATTGCTGAAAAATAAAACATAACTCCTAATGATCACCTCCATCCTCCTCCTCCTCCTCCTCCTAACTACAGAACTCATCGATCACTTGCCTCGAATATATGCCAAACTCTCTATCATGCGTGTTATGGAATCCTCAAGCTTATGCTGTCCTTGAAACATCTGTTCACTCAACAGGTGGAGCTCTTCTTTCATTACAATGACCAGCCTGGCAAGCATCTCATAATCCAGCTAGGATAAGTCAGAGAACTCATAGAAAGACAGGAGATCTCATCCTCGAATGTTATGCCCTTCACATCGAGGCCCTGAACCCTCTCCTTCTTCTTTCACGCAGCTGGTGGATTTTTTTTTAATGTTGCCACCATAGACCTCAGAAGACTTCTATCTGAATGATTAGATACAACATTCAAAAATTAATATAGTACGTTGAAGGATATGAATTTTACTTCGAAATGGACCTAATTATCTAGATGAGGAAATCCTTATGGGTTTGCACAACCAAGATTTTTATCCCATCTATGTAAGACAAGATTTAATTCTAGGAACCTCATATTCTACAAAGGCATGCCCTCATAGTTAAATACATCTCTAGGATCATAGACCCTAAAGAAAACTCCTGATTAATATGATAAACCAACTTGTTCAAGATTAAGTTTTAGATGAGAGGGATTTAAATGGATGAGACTTACAAAACAAGAGGCTAGATAGAGAACTATACCTAATGGGAGGTGATTTAGAAAACTTAAATTGATCAAGTTAGGTCAAAAAATTAATCAGAAACACTTGATTTGACTAACATAAATAATTAGAAATCCTAAACTAGGAAAAGAGTTGGGTAAGAAAGGTTTCTAGATGTAAAATGAAACCCTAAACTCTATAAGGAATTCTAAAAGATCGACTAACCTATACCTTGAGAATAATCTACCCAGTCAAGATGCCAATGACTTTTCATTATTCTGGGCACATTGATATATATCCATTATGACCAACCTCATAACCAGGAATCCTCCTTAAATGTCATAGCTCGGAGGATTCATGTTCTCAAAAGTCTGAAATACTTTCATCAATAACCATGGGTTACATCCTTCTAAGATATTCTTACTAGCCTCAGGGGTAGGTTCGTTTTTTATAGGTCCTAGTCCTTAGAGCTAGATAGGGTACTTAGACTGACCTAGGCTTCTATAGTCAGACTAACCTTGGGTAGGTGTATGACCCTAAGTTTGGTGTCTAGCTTCACTAACCGAGAGTTCATGCCAGATCTTCCTAGGGATGATTCTTATTCCTTATCTTGGTGTGTTTTAGATGTTTATTTTGGGTTCAATATTTAATTCTTGTTTTGGTTTGATTCTCTAAGTTTGTCAGTCATGATTAAGAAATCAAGAAATTCCTAAGTTTTGAAGAAAACTCCTTTATAAGAGGTTTTCCTCCTCCCTTTTTTTATATATTTTTGTTATTTTTGTTTTGAAGCACACACTTGAAACAACACAAAGATAACATGTTAATAACCTTGAATTAAATTAGGGTTTAGGGTTGAACATGAATCAAACATTTTATTTTGGGTAGTTCGGGTCATTGTAAGTCAAATTGATAATTTTGGGATATTTTGGGTTATTCGAATGGTTTCTAAATGTTTCGGGTCATTTGGGTGGTTTGGGGTTGTTTCAAGTCATTAATTGGTTTGGGGTGTTTCTGGTTGTTTGAGTAGTATCAAAGTATTTTGGGTCATTTGGATGGTTTCGAGGTATGTTTAATCATTTGGGTGCTTTGGGTTGTTTTGGGGCATTGAGTGGTTCCGGGGTGTTTTGGGTCATTTAGTTGATTTCAAGATATTTTGGGTTAATTAGGTGGTTTCAAGTTTTTTGAGGTCAGAACTGGGCTAGGTTTAAAGTGGGTTAGTTTGGGCAGGACCTGAGCTGGGTCGGGTCGGGTCAGATTTGGGTTGGGTCAAACTTGGGTTAGGTTGGGCTAGACCAGAGCTAGGATAGGTCTAAGTTTGGACAGTCCTGGGTTGACTCAAACCTAGGTTAGGTTTTAGGATTTAGGTTAGGTTGGGCCAGACTTGAACTAGGTCGAGTCAGGTTTGGGTTAGGTTTTAGGGTTTAGGTTAAACCATTTTAAGGATTAGGATTAGGTCAGGGTTGTGTTGACCTGAGTCGAGTTCAAACCCAAGCCTAATCCAAGGCTATTGAGTTAGCCTAAACTACATTTTTAAATTGCTGAAATTAAATGCTTAAACTAAAAAGGAAAGGAAAGGGAGGGAATACTTACAAAGCGGTGGTTGACAATAGATTGCTTCACCACTAGATTCATTCACTTCCTTTGATCACTTACTCCGAGCAAGCGTAGCGTACCAAGCAGACACACACACACACAAAGCCCTTAACACCTCGACAAGAATGAACAACCGCTTTTTATAGGTGGTGGCAACTGTCTTAGGCCATCAATCAAAGGGGAAATCAACGGTCTAGATTACTCTCATGGTTTATGCAACCGTTGACGATTGCCAGATGCTTTTAGCCTTATGATAAAATGGACAGTCAGGATGAGGATCTGTGGACAAAGGCCACTGATCTATGACATAGGATTGAGGGCATATCCCATAGGGAATGAGAGAATTAGACTTAGAAAAAGTTCTAGCCAACTAGTTTTTGCTCTTACCTGGAATTGAGATTAAGTTAAAGTTCTACAAACTACTCCTACTGAACTGAAAACTATTTTAAATGTTAAATTCTATAGAAATCCTACTTAATTTATCTAGATTGGTTAATACCAAGTTATAAAGTTACCCTCCCTTGTAATGATTTGAGTGGAGCATAAAAAATGTAAAGTGGCAATTATAAATGTTGCTATTAAAACATATAAGAAACTCTCTTCTTTGCCCTCTCCCGAGTGCATAAAGATGATTGGTTAAAACAACTTCAATAACTTAAATCCCATTTTGAATCCATCAAAGAATATTTCTCTAACATCTGCATCTCTCTACAAAGTACTAGCACCATAGCCTATAGTTCGATGTGATTAACCTAGTTGATTATATCATAGCTCTCCCGATTTCTTATGGATCACAACACATTTTAACGATTCATTTGGCCAGAATTAAAGTAAATGAAGTTTTAAATATTAATCATCACATTAAATACTTAAGAAAAATTTTAAAAACATTTTGCACTTCTATAAATCCTATTCAAACATCACAAGGTAAGGTAAAGAGTTCTACTTAGAAAACATGAAGAATATATCACAAAGCTTCATTGAAAATTAAAGAATTCCACTAAATAATTGTGTACAAAGAATATACCACAAGCTTCATTGAAAACTTACCTTTCTCTCATTTACAAAGCTTTAAAAAATGCTCCACCAAATATCTCTTGACTCCTTTTTGTTGTCCTAAACTCTCCTCACTTTAGAACTGTAGTCCTCTCCAAATCCCTAACATAAACTCTATCTCCCTTAATGCTTGAGCCAACCTTTTAACTATATCACATAGACACATTAATACACTACAAAACATAACCAACAAACCTTCCTTGTCCATTTGAATAACTCTTCAAGACATGTGATTGAATTATCCAAAACTGTCTCGGGCAGTTGTTGACACCTAGGCGCCCAAGGGCTAGCGCCTAAGCGCCAGTCTCTCTGTATGCAAAACAAGGCTTAGTCACCTAGTCGCCCGTGGGTATGGCTCCTAGGAGCCAGTATCACGACGCCTAGAAGCCAAGTGGTGCCAATCTCTCGGGTTGCTAGGCTTAGACTGGAGCCTATGTACCCCAAGGTCTGGCGCCTAGGCACCAATCTCCTATAAGCACTTTTACTCCAAGTCTCCTTCACATTGCTCCAATTCTCCTCCACATTGCTCAACATCCAACACTTATTGTACCTTAAAAAAATATGAAATATATTTCTTTAAAGTACAATTTCATCCATAAAAATTTGTAAAACATAAAGGAATTTAAGCATTCTTTTCAACACCCCAAAATCCCCCAAACTTAAAGGTTAACACTATGAGGAATAATTCACAACCACTTCATCGAACGACCCAGAGAAGTTCCTTTAATCAGACAATGCTTTATGAATATTTGAGTGTCTTAATGATATCAGAATGGAGCAATTTTGGGTTCGTTAGATTTGTCTTGTCTATATGCTTGATTTGGTTATAATCTTGTCGTATTTGGAATTCATTTGAACATCCAATTAGGCATTGAAAACTCTCAAAAGTGGCTTAACTACTTTATTCGGGTTTATTTGACTGAGATTGGACCAACTTCAATACCATTTTGTTTATCGCATCGAGCCGGTCAGTTTAATTTTAAGTTTGCTAAAGTCAGAATAATGAATGATATTTAATTGAAGTTTAAACATTCTTCGCTCAAAAATTATCTTGAGATTCATGTCGTGTCTCGACATTCATGCCAGATATTGAAATAATTTTGTTGATCGACTATCATTTCTATTTTTCACATTGAAAGAGATTAATAAATTTTAATCTTTAATTTCAATATAGAAACTAAAAATCTTCAAAAAGAAAACCTATCCATATAAACCTTTAAATTCATATATATATATATATATATATATATATATATATATATATATATATATATATATATATAT
>JXCR01146343.1:147827-160897 GCA_002079205.1 Phalaenopsis hybrid cultivar
ATATATATATATATATATGCCCCTTCTTGCCAATGAAATTGGGAGATGCACCCACAGACTGCAAGGCTTGTCTAATATAGAGCATCTACAACGAGGTATGTATGAATATGTATATTTAACCATTGATTTTTCTTATATTTTTTCTCTTAATTAATAAATAAGTCGCTTTTTTTTATTAAATATGAAGTTGTATTAATACAATGAAAATATTCTCTTAAAATAATATATTTACTATAATGGCATATAATACTGTTAATATATTATCAAACCTCTTATTTTAAAAATATTCAATCATTCATTTCTATGCTATTTTAAATTCTCAACCTTGATTTATTCAATCATAAGAAATTCTAAGACCTATCAATTATGCATTTAATAATCAAAACCATAAAATTATTTTTATAAATAAACTGTATACTAGGCTATAAATGAGCCGAGCTTGAGTGAGCTCAGGTTTGGCTCGTGTTCGGCTTGTTCGAAATAGCTCGTGTTCGAAATCGGCTCGTGAACACTATGTTCGTGTTTGACTCGATTTAAATATTTGTGTTCATGTTCAGCTCGAAATTGACTTGTAAAAGTTAAATTGAAAAAATAGATGTAAAATATGAGATTCGAACCTGGACCAATTGTATACAAAAGAAGGTATTAACCACATTATCACACGATATGTTATGATTTAAATTTAGATATAAATATATATAATATATTATTATATAAATAATAGATGTAATATATTATTANGTGTTCAGCTCGTTTACAATTTGAGCTTTAAAATCTTGTTTGTGCTCTGGCTAATTTACTTAACGAACGAGCCGAACACAAACTGTTCACGAGTAACAAACTTTTTCGAGAGCCCTACTGTATTGTTACTTTGTCGTATGTTGGAGCGTATACTCTCGTAATTCACAAAGAGACTTATCCATGTCGATTGTATTTAACAATTTGTCATCATTTGGGCTACACTTTACAACAAAAAGGTCTTATCATGATAAGAGAATATATCTTGGAAATGCATATTTGCTGAATGATCTTTTGGCTGCTAGCTCCATTTTTCTTAATGATGACAAACATGAAACTCAGAGGCACAAATAATCACAAATAAAATCCCTAAACCCTGTAAAAAGAATAATGTACAGGCTTGTGGGACATTCATTTATTTTTCTTTAGCCTATCCTATGATCTATGAAAGGAAGCAACTTACTAAAGTATAACTATGAACTTGATAGAGAGTTTTGTTTGATGTAATTCGGTGGAAAAATAGGATAAAGTCTTAATTGTATATATTTTTATGCATCAGATTCAAATTTTATTATGTTTGGCTTAAGGCATTCATACAATTAATGGATCTGACTGATCAAGATGCATGTTTTGGTTGGCCTACAAATGACTCAATCAAGTACTGGTGTCATTCTTTCTTGAAAACACATCACTATATAACTCTTTGCGGATATTAATTTTCTTATTAGCAAACTAAAGCACACACCCATGGGCTTTCACTATCTATTTAATGCTTTTAATAGAGACATTCTCATTGAATTATGTCAGTATTGGCATTTAACAGTCAACTATTATGTTTCATGTTATCTCAATCTAGCATCACAGTTGCCATCAACAATTTTAGCCAATCTCTAGCTTAGCAAAGAACCAAGAACCTCAACTTTGCACGCCATTCTTTTGTTGTATTAAATTCACACAACGGAAAGTTCTATTTTTTTTTCCTTTACATCTTCTTAACAACTTAAGGCTATCTTTGATATAGTTGGGGAACAAATTTGATCACCCAAAAGTAGGTCACCAATTTTTACATTTTCTTCAATAATTCTTTAATGCTCTAGAATGTAAAGAAGCAACAAATCATTTCAAATTCATTCATCAAAGTAGATTGCTAAATCTTGGCCACCATCGTAAATGCATTAACTTGGTGACACAATTAATGATGGATTTCAATATCCCAATAACATTATTAGCACTCATGTTCTATGACAATGAGGTTCCATCCATAATTACATATCCTACCTTTCATGAGAAAAACAAAAACATCATTAATGGCACTTTGTTCGAGACAAGGTCACAAATGGATTCATTAAACTCATGCCAATATGGTAAAAACTCCATCTCAACAATGTTCTCATCATGTTATTACAATAGCGTTCATTAACTTTCCTCCAATCTTAAATGGTTGTTCACAACATCCAGATTTCATCTTAAGGGGGAATATTACAATCACCATTTGTTCACTACGAAATTATCATACTTATGCTCCTACCATTCATACAAATTGTCGACTACATAAGTCTATATCTTATAGTTGTGTGTTTGGTGTTTGTTGAAAATACTAAAATTTCCATCTTCTTTGTCTTTTTTTGTTCTTTTGTTTTAATTCTACGCTATCCCATAATAACTCAAAATGACATGATTTAAAACTATTCTTAAAAACTCATGTTATCTATTATATCTAGCAATATTGGAAACTAAGATGTACGCCCTCAGTATAATTGACACCAACGCCAAGTTTCATCATATCTAGCACTTTTCATTCCTAATAAGGTTGGTGTTAGTCACACCCAACTTCTCAAAAATACATTACAATAAATTGAAAATAAAAGTTCAATTTAATCAACCAGCATAAGTAATAAAAAATATAAATTTAAAAGTATTTAAATAAGAAAAAAAATCCTTCAAAGCAAAATAAATCTTATTTTTATGAGCTATTATGATTAGAATTTTTAAATTGTACCAAAGTTTCTTAATTGCTTCAAAAATAGTAATTCAATAGATATCTCAAAACTTTTCTCAATATACTTTCAACAAAGTTAGAAGAAAATCATATGGCATGTGTTGACTTCAATTATTGCAGTTGATACAAAGTACAGTTAAGACCAACTAGATCAATCGATCAATAAGAAGTATTAAGACATAATTTTTTTTTAATTTGATGAGCTTCGATTTTAAAATGCTAGAGCTTGGATTTAATTTTTTCTTAAACATTGCTTTCCTTGATCATTGAAATCTTCAAGATAGACATTGTTCATATACTGACAATTATTATCAATTTGAATGTTGGGGTCCATCCAGATGATCCGCCATTAAAATATGAATCAATTATTCTATAAATGTTCTTCAAATAATTCCTGTTGGGACATTTACTAACATACCAACCAATTCCAATGTATTTACAAATCTAACACCTAAACATTCATTTTTACACTTTTACCACCCAAATCTTTCATATCACATCAAAAATAGACATTTTTATACAAACATAGGTCAGGTGATGTGTAAGTAAAAATTGAAGTTTAGGTGTTAGATATGTAAATACATAAGAATTGAGTGGTGTGTACGTAAATCTGTCATTTTTGTAATTGTGCATTTAAAAACGGGTATGTAAACATCAAATTAATAGTTGTCCTCCATTGTAATATCTTCGATCTCCATTATAGAGATGAATCATGTCTAAATATGTTTAATAAATATAGGATTGGTGGTAGCAAGAAGAAGAAGGAATCAGGAATGGGTGAAACCAAAATTTCATTGCCTCTGAACGAGAGAATATGTACAAAAAACACGGCGAAGAGACTGGCGGAGGTCCTCATACTCTCCCTCCTCCTCTCGCTCCTCACATACCGCGTCTCTACTCTTCGNAATATGTTTAATAAATATAGGATTGGGGGTAGCAGGAAGAAGAGGGAATCAGGAATGGGTGAAGCCAAAATTTCATTGCCTCTGAACGAGAGAATATGTACAAAAAACACGGTGAAGAGACTGGCGGAGGTCCTCATACTCTCCCTCCTCCTCTCGCTCCTCACATACCGCGTCTCTTCTCTTCGTGCAGCACCCAACATGGTCTGCCTCACAGCCTTCTTCTGCGAAGCCTGGTTCACCTTCGTCTGGCTTCTCTACCTCAACGCCAAATGGAATCCTGTGGTCTACAAAACATATCCCGATCGCCTACTCAATCAGTAAGTAATTTATATATATATTTCAGATATATAAATTGTAATCATTCGGGGGCATTTACATACATGATATTTGATATTTACACTTGATTTATGGATGAAAAGATGTATTTCATTTTTAGTATCATGATGCATTAAAGAATTGAGAGCTATGCAATGTTTAGATATTAGATATGTGAATAGGTAAGAATTAGGAGGGATATATGTGAATGCCCCTAATGTTTATTAAGCGTTCCGTTTGCCCCTCAAATTTTCTTATTACCAAAATTCATATCATTATAACTTAATTTTCTACGTGATATCATCAAAAGATACATGTGATTGAAGAGAGACAAATAATCAATGCAAAATTAAATTAGTTAATGTTTTTTTTAAGGCTGATTATATACACGGTATCCAAAACATTTCTATTTATGAATCAAACACTCTCTTTCATTCATTTTTCGAAGTTTCATTCAAATATCAAAGGTCGTGTACACCAACTCATATTTTTTGCTTTTGTCAAATTCACAATGATTTGATTGAGGTATGCATAAATGCATCATTATCATGTACGAAAAATCAACTAGGTGCTTCGTTTGTAAATAGCAATGTTTTCCATGCTCTATATGTAATTATCCATTTTTTTCGTGCGACATAATTATTTAAGGGTTTGTTTGGCCGCGCGACTCGCCTCCTTTTTGTAACCTACATGAACTTACAAATAAGTTTCGCGCTTCTGTTTTCACATATTTGTAGGTTACATGTGGGTTACATGGAAGTTATATGGAGGTTATAAGGGATATAACATGATTATAATGCCGATATAACACTCATATAACCTTCATTATGTATGCAGCGCTACGTACGTCTTACGTAAGCAAATCTTTTCCGTTTTAAAGACTGTAATCTTTCAGTTGTAGCGTGTCTTTTTTGGCAGGATAAATAACAATTTTAAAGTAATAATTTTTAATAAGGATTACTTAGACGTTTGTTTTGGATGTGTGCAATTCAAATGATACTACTAGACCATCAATTTTAGGATAAAAATATATTCTGTACCAGTGACTAATTTCATTAAACATTTTAGCTTTTATTTGAAAATATTTAATAGTTTACTAATAATTTAGTTGCATTTATTTTTAAAATTTATTGGTATTATTTAATAATTTAGTTGAATTTATGAGAGAATATGTGAGATTAAGAACAACCTAGCATAATGAAAGATCTGCAATTTTACGTACATACCACTTAATTCCTATGCATCTACATATTTAACACATAAATTTCAATTTAACACATAAATTTTGATAGTGATACATATTTTCATGCAATATTTGTCACACAAATGCATGAAAATATGTATCACTATCAAAATATTAAAATGATATCATTTTTAATGTGGCATGAAAGATTTATGCGGTATAAACATCAGAAGTAAGGTTTAGTTATTAAATATGTAAATGCATAAAAATTGGGTGGTATGTTTAGGGTTTAGGTCATATTTGATAAATTGAAATTTTTTATTTTATTTTTAACCAATATACTTTACAATCGAGTAATTGTTTAGGGTATGTTTTTTTTTTCATCAAAATAAATTTTTTTCAGGATCAAAATTAAATGTAATTGTATAATTTTGAAAATACAGATTTGATTTGAGTGAACTTCCGGCCGTTGACTTATTTGTTACGACGGCAGACTCAGACCTGGAGCCACCAATCATCACGGTGAACACAGTATTGTCGTTGTTGGCTGTTGACTATCCGGCAAACCGTCTAGCATGTTATGTTTCTGACGATGGTTGTTCACCGATCACTTACTACTCTCTCTCTGAGGCTTCAAGGTTTGCCATCCGTTGGGTCCCGTTCTGCAGGAAATATGATATCAAAATTCGTGCTCCATTCATGTATTTCTCGGAAGACCCCGACCTATCATCACTTGGTCTATCTTTGGATTTCATAAGAGATTGGAAGGCCATCAAGGTAATTTTTTTTATTTTTTATTTTTTAGATGTAGCATATTTTTAGATTTAAGGCATGCATTAGTACTCATCCAAATTAAATGTTATCATACAAAATGCTATTCATAATTGAGAAAAAAATGAAGGAAAATTAATAGCATAAGTTAATTAAAACTTTAAAGATGAAAACTTATATATATGTATATATATATTCATTAGTGTTCACTCCCTTCAGGCTGTGATGATTTTCTATATATTTTTTATGCCTTATTTATTGGGGTGTGATTTACAGACAAATCAGAATTCACATATAAGGATAAAAAATAATAATGATAAAATAAAATATTATTAAATATTGTAGAAAGACTATTGACAACATGAACGTAGATACCATATTTATGTATAAAAAATTGCAAATAATTTATTAAATATTGCAGAATGATTATGAGGAGCTCAAGCAAAGGATAGAAAATGTGGGGAAAAGCCATTTGCCACCTCTTAAAGGAGATGATTATGTTGAATTCTCTAACATTGAGAGAGGAAACCATCAAAGCATTGTGAAGGTAACTTACTAAATTTATAATATTTTTTATATGCTCTCATGAATTTTCCCTTTTTTTTTTTAAGTTTGGTTTTTAAATATGTGCTATTTATTTTTCTATTTTTGTTTAGACATGAATTCTATGAATTTTTTTTTAGCAAACTATAATAAAATAGTTGAAATGATAATTATAAAAGCAAACCAAGAGGCCAAATATAAAGAAAGGAAATAAAAGAAAGGTAAATCTTGTCATAATCTTTTATTTTCCAATCTGATACATCCTAAAAGGAGATAGAATTGAATGAATATGTAATAAGATGTGGGACTTTCAGATGATTATCTTTTCTCCTTAACAAGGACACCTGCCAATATTGAGTAGAAGTGGTGATGATACAATCACTTGAGGAAAATTTTTAACAAGAGGTCTATTATTAGTAGATATAATCAACCCAAATCATGAACCACCAATAGAGAATAAAGGCTAACCAAAAAGTGAGATTGAGATTATGATGACCAGAAACTTGTTGAAAACTAATGATTGAGCATAAATCATTTGAATATTAAGCTCTTCAATTTTATTTTTATGAGAAATGTCAGCAATAATTGAAGATGATGGAAAATATGCCTCCATATTAATTTGGATAATTAGTGTAAACTCTATCTAAAGTAAGGGAGTCTCTCCAAAATTTGTGGTATTTGGATGTTGCAATTGGGGGGTTTTGACAAATTTAGCTTCTTTCAAATATGTCATGCCCAAACATGAGATTGTGAGAGCAATAAATTGGTACTTTCTCAAATTTGAGAAGCACATTTCTTCTGAGCCAATCAAAATAATGTTTAAATGAGTTTGGATATCATATTGCCCAAGTCTCTATCAATTGATGGTCTAGAAGCAAATGTATTGAGAAATTATACCCGATGGGGGTTGACAAATGAATGACCAGTTAATCAAATAGATATATGAAACATGCTTATTCTTAAATGCAAAAATTGGCCTAATTTCACTTAGAACTTTATTATATATATATATATATATATATATATATATATATATATNATTGGGAGATGCACCCATAGACAGCAAGGCTTGTCTTACATAGAGCATCTACAACGAGGTACGTATGAATATGTATATTTAACCACTGATTTTTCTTATATTTTTTTCTCTTAATTAATAAATAAGTCGCTTTTTTTAATTAAATATGAAGTTGTATTAATACAATGAAAATATTCTCTTAAAAGAATATATTTACTATAATGGCATATAATACTATTAATATATTATCAAACCTCTTAATTTTTAAAAAATTCAATCATTCATTTCTATGCTATTTTAAATTCTCAACCTTGATTTATTCAATCATAAGGAATTCTAAGACGTATCAATTCTGCATTTAATAATCAAAACCATAAAATTATTTTTATAAATATACTATATACTAGGGTTATAAACGAGCCGAGCTTGAGTGAGCCCTCAATCAAGCTTGGCTCGTGTTCGAAATTGGCTCGTGAACATTGTGTTCGTATTTGGCTCGATTTAAATATTTGTGTTTGTGTTCGACTCGAAATTGGCTCTTAAAAGTTAAATTGAAAAAATAGATGTAAAATGTGAGATTCGAACCCAGACCAAATGTATACAAAAGAATGTATTAACCATATTATCACACGAGATGCTATGATTTAAATTTAGATATAAAAATATATAATGTATTATTATATAAATAATATATGTAATATATTATTATATAAATAATTACATAATTTTTTTTTTATTTCGAGCTAAAACTAGCCGAACGCTAGCGAACAAAGAATTATTTGTGTTCGGCTTATTTACAATTCGAGCTTTAAAATCTTGTTCGTGTTCGGTTAATTTACTTAGCGAACTAGCCAAACACGAACTGTTCGCGAACAACAAGCTTTTTTGAGAGCCCTATACTCTCGTAATTCACAAAGAGACAAAAAGGTCTTATCAAGATAAGAGAATATATTTTGGAAATGCACATTTGATGAATGATCTTTTGGCTGCAAGCTCCATTTTTTTTTAAAGATGACAAACATGAAACTCAGGGGCACAAATAATCACAAAATAAATTCCCTAAACCCTATAAAAAGAATAATGTCAAGGCTTGTGGGACATTCATTTATTTTTCTTTAGCCTATCCTATGATCTATGAAAATAAGCAACTTACTAAAGTATAACTATGAACTTGATAGAGAGTTTTGTTTGATGTAATTCGGTGGAAAAATAGGATAAAGTCTTAATTGTATATATTTTTATGCATCAAATTCAAATTTTATTATGTTTGGCTTAAGGCATTCATGCAATTAATGGATCTGACTGATCAAGATGCATATTTTGATAATAAATTATTGCCCATGACGAGTCGAGCCGAGCTCGAACCACCCTTGACTTAAGCTTGAACTTGATTATTTAATCGAGTTCGATAGCTCGAGCTAGAGCTTAACTTTGTGAGTTCGAGCTAGCTCACGGGCTAACTCGTTTATTTTGAAAGAGAAAAAAAAATATAAATTTAAGCTATTGTTAAAATGAAAATGTTATTTTTCAAACATTTTTAGTAATTTAAAGAAGAAAAGCTTGAAGTTTGATATATTTTAGGAATATTTTTTATTAACTACTTTTGAACTTGTTGGCGCACGATCGAAGTAATGAGACGAGTCGGGGCTAGCTTGAGCTTGGCTTGTTAGCTCGTCATGTTCAATTCACGAGCCAGTTATCGAATCAGCCTGAGCCAGCTCACGAGTCAGCCTGGCTCAGCTACACCCCTAAGCCATGAGCTTAAGATAGTATTCGAAATATTTGATGATAAAAAGCATAAATTAGTTGAGTGAATTTTACTGACACATTCTTATGCTTGTTTGAGTAATGATGTTATAAGCATACATTGGAAGATCAATAATTCAAATTTTAGTATATTAAAAAAAAGGATTATAAAAGAATCTAAAAAATAATGCATTTGAAAATATACAACGAAATGTAATAAATAATTTAAATATGATAAATTTAGATGATCAAGCTAGAAAAAAATATAAATAGCTAAGATTAGAAGCATTTAAAGGTTTTTTTTTTTTAGCCTTTTTTGCATTTGTTTAACATTTACATAAATATATATATAATCACAAATGAACATAGTGTTCGATATATATCGCGCTTTATATCATGCCTAGCATTTGATTGTATTTTACCAACACAACATATAAACTTTCAGTCAGAAGCATAAGCTTGCATATTTTTGGGCTATCCACAATGTATAAAAGATTACTAGTTATATGTCATCAGGATCAAAAAATTTTTGTATTTCGACATGTTGCATTTCATTAAGAAATTCTTTTCATTTCAGTCAATCGTTAAATATGATACTCTGCTGATCATATTCTATGATATAGTATTACCAAATTTCTTATATGGATCTCAGGCTTGCAGTAAATCCTACAATAGGTTTAACCAAAAATCTACCTACACCTATAGAGCTAACTCTATTTACCATTAAACACAATTTAATCCCTTTTTGTTGTTCTACCTTGGGTGTCAATAACCTTACTTACCCTAGGAATTTTTAATATAACCTTCTATCCAACACTAGCAATCCATTGGAGATGCATTCTCATCATAAATTATATCCCATGTCTAAGAACATTAAATAAAATTCTTCTTGAAATTCTCATCACCATTACATTCTATATTTTATCTTCAAAGGTAGAACCACAACACTACCATGAAGTTACTACAATCTGAGAATGGAATGGAGTTATGTAAGCAAAACTCTAAGCATTAGAAGTTACTCATGTTTGAGCCCATCGTTAATCTATCACATGGAAAATGATTATTTACATATAAATGAAAATAAATTTTTAAACACAACCCAAATGGGTTTATAAATATATACAAAGCCTACTTATATAACTGATGTGTACACCTAACCATAAGAGATGAACATCTTGTAGATATACTCACATGTGGCCAAATTAGTCAGTCATGTTACTATTAATCTTATTTGTAAGACAAAATTGGATCCTTATCCAATTAAAAATGATATCCATGCATCTACCACTGAGTTATAGTAGCATAGGGAGGATATCACTAAATATGATAAGCCAATATGTAGACTTCACATCCATTTCTAGGTTTAAAATAGCCTATCAATAGTAGTAATCCTATATTTTATCTTTATTACTTGGCCCCAAAATTAAGTACTCAAAATTAAACTATTCCTTATTCAACAAGTGAATTAGTTAGACCTTCATTGCTTTACATTTTTATGTTGATAACATAATCATCATTAGATCTTTCATTCCTATCATTAATTCTCTAATATTTTTTTGACAACTAATTACAACTAAGAAAATCTAGGAAATCTCAAGTCTTAACTACATGGTTGGTCTTATAAAATGACTCAATCAAGTATTGGTGTCATTCTTTCTTGAAAACACATCACTATATAACTCTCTGCGGGTATTAATTTTCTTATTAGCAAACTAAAACACACACCCATGGGCTTTCACTATCAATTTAATGCTTTTAATAAAGACCTTCTCATTAAATCATGTGAATATTGGCATTTAACAATCAACTATTATGTTTCATGTTATCTCAACCTAGCATCACAGTTGCCCTCAACAATTTTAGCCAATCTCTAGCTTAGAAAAGAACCAAGAACCTCAACTTTGCACGCCAGTCTTTTGTTGCATTAAATTCACACAAAGGAAAGTTCTATTTTTTCCTTTACATCTTTTTAAAAACTTAAAGTTTTCTTTGATATAGTTGGGGAACAAATTTGATCACCCAAAAGTAGGTCACCAATTTTTACATTTTCTTCAATAATTCTTTAATGCTCTAGAATGTAAAGAAGCAACAAATCATTTCAAATTCATTCATCAAAGTAGATTGCAATACCTTGGCCACCATGGTAAATGCATTAACTAGGTGACACAATTAATGTTGGATTTCAATATCCCAATCACATTGTTAGCACTCATGTTCTATGACAATGAGGTTCCATCCATAATTACATATCCTACCTTTCATGAGAAAAAGAAAAACATCATTAATGTCACTTTGTTCGAGACAAGGTCAAAAATGGATTCATTAAACTCATGCCACTATGGTAAAAAATCCATCTCAACAATGTTCTCATCATGCTATTACCATAGCATTCATTAACTTTCCTCCAATCTTAAATGGTTGTTCACAACATCCAGAGTTCATCTTAAGGGGGAGTATTACAATCACCATTTGTTCACTACGAAAATATCATACTTATGCTCCTACCATTCATACAAAATGCCGACTACACAAGTCTATATCTATGTTTGGTGTTTGTTGAAGATAATAAAATTTCCATTTTCTTTGTCTTTTTTTGTTCTCTTGTTTTAATTCTCCGCTATCCCATAATAACTCAAACTTACGTGATTTAAAACTATTCTTAAGAACTCCTGTTATCAATTGTATCTAGCACTATTTGAAACTAAGATGTACGCCCTCAGGATAATTGACACCAATGCCAAATAATTGACACTAACGCCAAGTTTCATCATATCTAGCTCTTTTCATCCCTAATAAGGTTGGTGTTAGTCACACCCAACCTCTAAAAAATACATTAAAATAAATTGGAAATAAAAATTCAATTTAATCAACCACCATAAGTAATAAAAAGTATAAATTTAAAAGTATTTAAATAAGAAAAAAAATCCTTCAAAGCAAAATAAATCTTATTTTTTATGAGCTATATGATTTTTAAACATTGCTTTCCATGATCATTGAAATATTCAAGATAAACATTGTTCATATACTGACAATTATTATCAATTTGAATGTTGGGGTCCGTCCAGATGATCCGACATTAAAATATGAATCAATTATCCTATAAATGTTCTTCAAATAATTCCTGTTTGGACATTTACACACATACCAACCAATTCCAATGTATTTACAAATCTAACACCTAAACATTCATTTTTACGCCACCAATTTAACTCTTAAAAAGTTGAATACACATTTTTATACAAACATAGGTAAGGCGATATGTATGTAAAAATTGAAGTTTAGGTGTTAGATTTGTAAATACATGAGAATTGAGTGGTGTGTACGTAAATCTTTCATTTTTGTAATTGTGCATTTAAAAACGGCCATGCAAACATCAAATTAATAGTAGTCCTCCGTTGTAATATCTTCGATCTTAATTATAGAGATGAATCATGTCTGAATATAGGGCTGTAAACGAGCGGCTCGTGTTCGGCTCTTTCGAAATAGCTCGTGTTTGAAATCGGCTCGTGTTCGAAATCAGCTCGTGAACAGTGTGTTCGTGTTCGGCTCGATTTAAATATTCGTGTTCGTGTTCTGCTCGTGTTCGGCTCGAAATTGGCTTGTTAACTAAATTTGAGAAAAATAGATGTAAAGAGGGGATTCGAACCTGGATCAAATCTATACAAAAAAAGACCTTAACCACATTGCCACATGAGGTGTTATGATTTAAACTTAGACATAAATATATATAATATATTATTATATAAATAATATATGTAATATAGTGTTATAAAAAGAGTTGTATAATTTTTTTTCGAGCCATTTCGAGCCGAACACGAGTGAACAAACTGTTGTTCGTGTTCGGCTCGTTTA
>JXCR01146344.1:0-10402 GCA_002079205.1 Phalaenopsis hybrid cultivar
GATGAGTTAGGGCTTATATTGTATAGCAGGGCTATACAAAGGCCTAAAGATAAGATGAGGATCTACGTTGCATAAGCAAGCAACCTCGAAGTCTTATGGCTTTGTTGTTTATATCTAAGGAAGGAAGATTGGTTTNGTCTAAGAAGACTCACGATAAAAATTAGGAAATATTATCTTCAAGGAGTTTCAAAGGGTAGGACTTTTCAATGAGATCAGACGTAGAGGTGTGAAAAGGGATTGGTTCAAATTTGGAACATTTTGTAGAGTCAAAAAGAGGAAGAACTAGGGGATGTCATGGATCCAGAGGGGAACCTCGGTGACTTCCCAAGCTATCTTAATGTTTGGCTTCAGTTTTGAGAAGAAATGTTTAAGTCTTTCATTCTGCCAATTTTATTAGTTAGGGCTTACATTCGTGTGAAATTATCACACAAATAGCCTAGAAGATGTGAGGGTTTAGGTCGTGATGGATGATAACCTCGGAATCCTAAGATGAGTTAGGGCTTATATTGTATAGCAGGGCTATACAAAGGCCTAAAGATAAGATGAGGATCTACGTTGCATAAGCAAGCAACCTCGAAGTCTTATGGCTTTGTTGTTTATATCTAAGGAAGGAAGATTGGTTTAGTTGGATAAGACAGGTTTTGCTGTTGAAGATGGCTGTGTTGCCCACCATGCTAGCTCCAAGCTCCTTGTCGCGACGAGTTTGACTTTTCTAGTGTGTCAAGTTATGATGTCAAAGCAGGCGGCCCTATGGTTGAAGCTCTTTAAATTTTATGGGGGCAAGTTAAAGTTGATTAGAGCGACACCGGTTAGGATCTTACGGTTCCCTCGTTCCGACACCACTATTTTCTATTGTATTCACTTAGTCAAAATTAATTTACTAAACTCAACTTAATGAGTTCCATAATTTCATTTAGACAGTGGGAAGCCTCGTAAGCAACCGTAGGTTACCTCCTCCGAGGAATTTCTGATCATCCGATAGAGACGTCTTAATTTAGTTGAAGTTGTAGTTTTGTGTGATGTTTGTGATTAAATTTTGAGTTGTTTTATATTTTGAATGTTGTGGCGGTGAATTTTATCTTGGTTGATTTTAGTTTTAGTTTTGGTTTTGGTTTTGTGACTATCCTGATAGTTTTAGTTTTCATGCAGGGTGGCATTGTTGTTTAGCATGCAAATTTGCAAGTATAAAAGTACAGTATGAAAGTACAAGAAAGACGACGCTGAAAATTGTAAAAGCGTACCTGGCAAGTCTTCTCGTTCCACCACTTGAAACTCAAAAAGCATGTTAAGACAGTTTATATGAAACAGGGAAGTAAATCTTTGACGACCTATCTAACCTTAGGTCATATCTTGGTGGGTCCTTAGAAGTTTAATTAAGGATGATGTTGTCAAGCAAAATATATTAAGTTTAGTAGATCTTCGAGGTATCCAACAATTTAAGAGGAAGAAGCAGGTCCATGCTTCCCTCTTATCACCTGGTGAAAAGCTTCAAGCTCATTTAAACTTATTATGTTGCTTAATAATTCATCCTATAAACACACTAATGCTCAATGAACATTGATGTATCAATTATCCCTAAGAGTAAGGTAATTATCATCTGTAATTTAATTTTGAAGATTATGTAGGTGAAGACTCTTAAAGAGGCAAGTTAGTGTTATTGGAACACTTCGCCAAATTTTGGTCTTAATTGGGCTTGTAGTGTTTGAAAGATGTTCTAATTTAGGTGGTCATGATTCATGAACCCAGGACTTTGAAGTTTTTATTTTAAATATCATTTTATTTTTAAAAAATACCCCTGATCACAGAGAAGTCAAAAAACCAAGTTTTATAATTTTTTAAGTTATATTTTACTTATTAAAAATCATTTTAGTGCCAAAAATGTTATTTATATTTAAAAATCAACTGAAGTTCCCAAATGAACTCAAAATGCTTTGGAATTTTTATGGTGAGTTCTCTGGATCCTAAAAAGTAGTGAAGATCAAAAATCAAGTCATTTTGTTGTTTGTATTTTTCAAAATCAATTATCTTAATGATTTAGGGTTTGTAAAGATTAGGTGTATTTTGAATGATTTGACTCATGATAAATTTTTATAAAGGCTCTCTGGTCATCATATATTTTTTAAAATTTCTTGGCTTTTTCTAAGCAACATACTAATTTCCATGATTATTTTAAGAAAATAATTCACATAAACTTGAAAAATATGATTCTCTGTCTAGGGACCATCTATGACTTTGGAAAAATCAGGGAATGTTCCCTAAGACAGAGGCAACAACATGATAGAATTTCAAGCCATAGTGAGATTATTACTTGCATGGAGAATCAAAACATCCAAATCAGTGCTTAATTAATTAAAAAAAATATGCATCAAATGGACTTCAAATCATTTCCAATCCTCCTCTGTTCACTGAGTAAGAGGGTATTTTTATTTTATTTTTATGATTTTTCTACACCAAGATATGAGTTTTTAAAGTTAGAGATCATTTTTCTGATTTTTTAAATTCCCTATTTATCTATTTAAATGTGCGGCGCTGACTGTATCCTAAGAAGCTCTAAAAGCACGCGTGGCGCGCTCTGGTTGGATGTCGCCATCCACGTAACTGCTAACTCGGCCCACGATTCATGTAAGGAAACGCTGTCCGGCTTGATCTCCTCCATCCATCTGATACACGCGCGATCGGACGACTCCCTGTCATCGTCCCTGATAGAGTGATCCCGTGACCGTCCACACTAAAACCCTAAGATCTTAGCCTAGACTCAACCAAATCACCTCAAGTTTGATCCTATGGACTCGTCTAAGTGAGACAAATATATCCATACGATAATCATGCAATTAAATTAAGCCTAATTAAATGGAGAATCTAAATAGGCTCGGGAGGAGGAGAGGTTCAATACCTTGGCTCTGCGAAGCGAAGCTTCGATCAGAGAGTCTCGACAAGTTCGTTGGGGTCCAAAGAAGCTAAGGATTAAGCCTCTTGCTATGGTGAAATGTCTAGACCCAAATTCGACCAAGGCTGATTTCAGGTGTTGGTCTAGAGCTATGCTAGGGGCTCTGTGGAAGGGGGATTTGATAGGGCTTTGGCTTCTCTCAATGTGGTGAAGGTGTGGGTGAGTTTAATTTGAGTTTTGTGGAGTTTAGAGGTGTGGAGAGCTTTAGAGGTGTGGAGAGCTTTGTCCTGTCTCTGATAAGGTTTTGAGCTCAAAAATTGGGCTCCAGCAAGGGGATTCAGGGCAATGTGGTGGTTGGGTTGCACTGAGGAGGTTTCAAAGAGGCTTTGGGATCAATTTGGGGAAGTCTCTTAGAGAAATTTTCAGCCTCCCTCCATGGCTATGGAGGGGAGCATTTTATAAAATTGGCCTTAGGCTTCCTGTCATGGCCAATTGGGGGGTGAAATGTGTTGCCTAGGTGGAGGGAAGAGGGGCTCTAAGCTTCAATTTGGATGAAGTGGCCTCTAGGTTTGAATTGGGTCTAATCCCATGGGGGTGGCTCTCAATTTGGCCATTTTCCGGCCACTAGGCGGGCTGGCCGGCCAGGGGAGGTGGCTAGGGAGGTCAGGTGATCCAGGTGAATACGTCACAGCTACTTAATGTGTTTATGCTTTGTTTTGGAAAAAATATCCTAAGCTTAAGCAAATATGACATGAAATCTCTTAATTTAGGGGACCTTTGGTCCATGGCTTAGTTTAAGTGGTTTTAAGAGGTTTAGGCTGGTCACTAGGGTCCAACTAATGGCTGTGGAGTCATTAATTTGACGACTTTGAGGTAGTTAGGCCATCTTTAGTGCATGGGTTCAATGTGGGTTTAAGTGATCAAAGCTTGGGTTTGGGCTAGTCTAGTCATATCAATTAGCCCTATTGATTGATCAACATTGTGTAGATGATTGTTATGAAGATTTTTTTGTGAAGGGTTGAAGTGATTTTGAGTTCAATTGGTAGGTAAATTTGAGGAATTTTTAAAATTTGGTTAATTTGGGCATGTTGGGCTAGACATTGGTCTAGGTTGGGATAGCCTTGGTCTAAGTCCAATTTAAATGGTTCAAATGATCAAGGGAGATGTTGTGAAGATTTTTCATGAAGGGATGGAGTGGAAATTTTGGGGCTAAGGCCATCAATTTGGTGAGATTTTGAGACATGACCAATTTGGAGTAAATTTGGGAATTTTTGGACTTAGGTTGAAATCAAATGAAATTGAGGCCTCACCAAGGCCAATTTAAGGTCAAGTTTGATGTATGGGGATATTATGAAGGTTTTTCAAAACAAATTGTGGCAAATGGAGTAGGTCGTGGGTTCAATTTGGTGGAACCAAGTCATGGGGCCAAAATTGGGTTCAAATGATGGACTAATTGAGCATGTCTTTGGTCTAGATTGGTCACATCAAGAGTGTATTTGAGTTTAGAATTAAAATTGGGGTATATTGAGACCAATTTGATAAACATTTGGAGTGATTTGGGGAAAATATGTGCCTTTAAAGGGCAATTTGGGGGTTTTGGTCAAAGATGGTCAAATTGGCCAAATTGGGTCATGTGATATTTGAGAAAAATGAAATTGGGAATATTTGGGGGGGGTTTGGAATTTGTGAGATTTTTTGAAATTTTTGGAATTTTGGGGTAAGGAGGGGTATTTTGGTAATTTGGCCAATTTTGGTGATTTTGTGTAGTTTGGATGTTTTCAAGGTGTTTGAAATGATTTTTTAACCAAGTTGGGTATTTTGGGTAGATTTGGGAATTTTGGCCAAATTTGGGGTCCCAAAGGTATCTAGGAAATTTGGGGGAATTTAGGGGCAAAAGGATAGGTTGGGTATCTTGGTAGAGTTAGAGTGTTAACCACCATCAATAAGCCATGGACTAATGGAAACCCCATTTTGGGTCCTCTATGTAGTGATCTTAGCCAAACCCTAGCCTAGGGCTAATTGGTTTAGGGGACCACCTACATGAGTCTCCCAAAAGTATCAAGGGACCAAAGCCAGAAAATTCTAAGTTTAGGGTAGTGAGTGATTATGAGTGAAGTGAGTACCTTAAGCCCTAGACCAACACCCAGGGTCAACCCTAAGGTCCAACAGTCCTAAGGGTGACTCATCNGGTTTAGGGTAGTGAGTGATTATGAGTGAAGTGAGTGCCTTAAGCCCTAGACCAACACCCAGGGTCAACCCTAAGGTCCAACAGTCTTAAGGGTAACTCATCTTGAGTTCCCCCNTGGTTTAGGGGACCACCTACATGAGTCTCCCAAAAGTATCAAGGGACCAAAGCCAGAAAATTCTAGGTTTAGGGTAGTGAGTGATTATGAGTGAAGTGAGTGCCTTAAGCCCTAGACCAACACCCAGGGTCAACCCTAAGGTCCAACAGTCTTAAGGGTAACTCATCTTGAGTTCCCCCATAGTGACCCCACCTACTAAGTGCTAGAGGTTAGGACCAATATGTGGAACTTCAAGTTGAGTAGAGAAGAGTTTTATAATTTCTAATGGTGAGGGTTACTTGTCTAGTTTTTTAAGAATAGTCAATAGGAAAGTCCTATGACTAGACCTTAGGCTAATAAAGAGGAAAAACTAAACCTCAACCAAAAGTGAGATCAACAATGTCTTCTTGTGAGATTGAAATGAAGAAGAAGGAAGAAGCCATGAAGAAAAAGTTTGTTAGTCAAAGTTTGCAAGAGTTATATGATGGTCCCATGAAATCTAAAGCAAAAGTGAATAGCTGAGAAGATCGCAAAGATTGAGACTGATGTGGCTTCAATTAAAGTGAAGGTGAATGAGACTAACAAACAATTGGACCATATTGGATGGAAACTTAAGATACAATTTAACCATACAAGTTTTATAGAAGAAGCGGGCAAGGCTATGTATTCGAAAAATAAATGGATTGAAGAAGACTCAACCAAAGCTTTTCACCACCATCCATTCTATCAGATGTATATTCCAAATGCCCCAAGAGAAACAAATGAAAGGCCAAAATTTGTTCCACTGGAAGGAGAATGGAATTAAGTTCTAGAGTCTGGTTGTTTGTTTGTTGTTAGTGTTTGTTTGTTTTAGGTATTTTGATGTTAGTGTTAAGTTTATTTTAAGTGTTTTTAACGTTAAGTTTATTTAGTATTTAAAGAATGTGCATAAGAATTATCTCATCCAAGACTCTTTGGATTGTGAACTTATGTATCACAAGTGTTTGTATTTGTTTGTAAATTAATATTAGTGTTTGTTTGTGTGTGAAATTTTATGTTAATTTGTGTTATTTGAATTTGTGAAAATTGGTGAATTTTGAGATAAAGGAGAAGTGAAGGGGAAGAAAAATAGTTATTAAGATTTATAAGACCATTTAGGGGTGGTAGACTTAGGCTATATGTGCAATTCATTTAAAATTGAAAATATCAAAATTTATGCACTGGCGCCTAAGCGCCAAGACCCCGGGCTTATGCGCTGAACTACCCGAGAGGTAGGTTCCTAAGCTCCGAACCAGCCACACTTAAGCAACAGTTCACTTTAATCGATTTTCGAACGGTTAAAAATGAAAATTTGAGCCTAAAAATGCCATTTTTGCTCCGACCGTCATCTTCTTCCTTGAGATTTCACAGTTTTGGGACCTATGGTTCCTTTTAAAGTAAAAGATTTCTTTGTGGAATTAAGTCAAATTTGTTAGATTTCATCTTCCTAAGGTAAGAGCTTCACTTCTATCTAAAGATTTTTATTTTCACCATGTATTTTAAGTACATTGGGGATTTCACCGAAAATCACTATTCATGGTGAAAATTTTAGAAAATTCTCTCGAAAATACATAGAAATGATAGTTTAAACTTTTAGAAGTTAAGTTTAGTGATTTAGAATTGAGTCTAAGATTTATTGTGAATTTTATGGGATTTTTTAGAAATGGCACCAAGAATGAAGAGGAGCAAAGGGAAGTCAAATTTTGATTCTAGTAAGTTCATTAGTTCGAAAGCTCAAGATAGATATATAGAAGCGATGCATTCAAGAAAACTAATTCTAGTGTGTTGTTTCAAAAATATGGGTGGAGCGGTTGAAGATTTAATAGTTACCTGACAGTGCGAACAATTTTATTATTTCTCTGTTGTAGCGTTAATTTCTGTGTTTCAGGAGTTCTATGCTAATCTCCTTGAAGCTGAGGAAGATCAAGTTATGGTCAGAGGAAAATCAGTAGCTTTTTCCCTTGAGGTAATAAATTTATTTTACAAGCTACCCCTAGTGTATTGTATTTTTAATCGAATTATAATCCGACTGAGTATGAGTTAGATGAGATCATATCATCATGGACTGCATGAAGAGGACTATAGAAAATAACAAATGAAATAAGAGTAAATTTTTCTGCATCAAAGCTTGATGCCAAATTGAAAGCGTGGCACTATTTTATTTCAACTCGTCTGCTCCCTACCAATCACCTCAGTGAAGTTACAAGAGACAGAGCTACTCTGAACTATTGACTTCAGCAGTTTAAGCCAATCAATATTAGATCTTTGATCTATCAGATGATCATAAGTTCTACTACAGCTGCCACTACTGCATGTTTAGGATTCACATCCTTAATCTTTTCTTTATGTGAGCAAACTAGTGTATGATTTGATAGTTGGGAGGAGATTCTGCAGCCTCTAAAGTCTATCATAAATGTTAATGTGAAATCTTATTAACAACATTTGTTATTTGGCTAGAGAGGAGGATTTTCTAAAATTTTAGGTGCTTCTACATCTCATGCTTCTACTTCACGTGCATCGACGTTGTAAGGTAAGTCTACCAGTTCTGATTCACTGGCTCAATTAATGCAAAAGATGTCAGATAACATAAACTAGACTGTCGATAAAGTACTAAATTTGGAAAACTATGTAGATCATATTGATGGTTATATGAAGAGACATAGTGACTATGGAGAAAATTTTCACTCATCTTTGGAAAGCCATATAAGGGGCGACCAAAGTGTGGTTTTTCCTTCATATCCACACTACCCTTCATATGAGCCTACTACTTTTTGGGACAGTGATGATGATGATGAGGAGGAGGAAGAGGAGAATTGATTTGAGTAGTTTAATTTCTAATTGTGAACTTTATGTCTTGTAGTTGTATTGAACTGCTACTTTGTTTTGTGTTGTACTTGTTTAGACTGCTACTATTATATGTGTTTTGCTTTGTTAGATAATATTGTGATGCATTTGTGTTATTGTGAGTAGTCGTGTTTTATTTTTGTGGTAGTAATTGTGTTAACTATGTTGTCTAGTGTATTTTGTTAGTTTGTGTAGAAATTATTCCAGTATGTTAAGAAGGTTTAGAATATTACTAACTTTCACTTAAGAACTTCATGTTTAAATTTTTAATTTACTACCATGTATTTTATTTATATTACAGTCATTAATTTATGTTATTGTGTTTATTTGCTTTTATGTTATCCTCCATTACATAGAAGTGTAATGAATCTCATATATGTTAAGATAAGTAAAAATTTGATCAATTAATTTTTACTCCTGTTTTTAATTTTTGTACTTGTATATTTATGGTGTAAAAATTCTTGCAAGCATGTTATTTTTAGTTTTCATTTCTGCCTATATATATATGATGCTAAAATATTTTATCTTATTAAAAATTTAAGTTTGGGGGGATGAAAAATAATTTTCAAANGGGTGTAAAAATTCTTGCAAGCATTTATATATATGATGCTAAAATATTTTATCTTATTAAAAATTTAAGTTTGGGGGGATGAAAAATAATTTTCAAAACTTGAATTTTATTTGTTCTCAAATGTGCTACAAATAAATTTGATTTTGATTTGGAAAAAAATTATTATGTATATGAAGTTATATTAAGGAAGTAAAATTTTGAATATGAAAATGAGTAAGAAAATTTAGTTAAAACCTATCGTAATGAAGAAAAACTAAAAGTTTAAAATTTTTAATGTAGAAATGATAAATATTATGTAACTATCATTAGTAAGATAAATTGTATTTTTGAAAAATATAGAAGGATTAGACTTTTATTTTCAATACTTAAATTTCTTTTATTGAAAAATAATTTTCAAAACTATTATTATATTTTTAAGTAAAGGATTTATATTAAAACTTTACTTTAGGAAAGGAGGAGTGGAATTTAAAATCATTAAAGGCCTATCTAGATATAGTAATCCTCACCTGAAAAGAAAAAGAAAAAGAAAAAAAAGAAGAAGAAGTAAAGTTGGAAAAGGGAGGAGAAGCTTGAGAATTGGTGCCTAATCAAAAATTTGTTCCACATCTGATCTTTTTAAAGTATAAGACTTGAGAAACTCTTGAGCTTTAGGATATAATAAAGTAAGTATAATTATTCTCAATAAAAAAATTTTAAGTAGAGAAGATAGAATGCCTAATCTCTCTATATTTGGAAAATTTACAAGTATTTCTTAATTAGATAGAAACTCATATTTTCAAAATTTTTTACCTTAAAGATTTCTAAACTCTAACTTTGTCTCATGTGCTAATTTTTTTTTTTTAAATTGGACTGCTATATTTCTAGATCAAAATTTTAGAATATCCTAAAGAAAATTATTTACATAATCTACTTATTTTGGTTTTCAAAGATTGGAGTGTCACTTGAGGATAAGTAACATTTTAAGTTTGGGGGATTTTGATACAACTAAAAAATATAGCATTTATGTACATATTTTTAAACCAATTTTTTAGGATATTGAGCTTTAATGGAAGGTATTTGTGTGTTTTTTTTTCAGGTACAGTCAAATGGATGAAAAATGGTGAAAAGAGTGAAAAAGGATCAACTTTAGCGCAAGAATGAAGTGTGCAAAAGAACTATGGCGCCTAAGTGCCCAGGATTGGTGCTTAAGCATCCGGATAATAGAAAGACCACACCCAAGCACTACATACCTCACGCATAAGCGTCAAAGGTAGTTATTTGATGATTTGATGAACTTAGACAAATTTTAGAAGGGGTGTTTGAATTAACTCTTGGTGAAAATGAGGTTTATGGTTAATAAACATGAAAATACATTCANGCTACTTTGTTTTGTGTTGTGCTTGTTTAGACTGCTACTATTATATGTGTTTTGCTGTGTTAGTTAATATTGTGATGCATTTGTGTTATTGTGAGTAGTCATGTTTTATTTTTGTGGTAGTAATTGTGTTAACTATGTTGTCTAGTGTATTTTGTTAGTTTGTGTAGAAATTATTCCAGTATGTTAAGAAGGTTTAGAATATTACTAACTTTCACTTAAGAACTTCATGTTTAAATTTTTAATTTACTACCATGTATTTTCTTTATATTACCGTCATTAATTTATGTTAGTGTGTTTATTTGCTTTTAGGTTATCCTCCATTACATAGAAGTGTAATGAAACTCATATATGTTAAGATAAGTAAAAATTTGATCAATTAATTTTTACTCCTGTTTTTAATTTTTGTACTTGTATATTTAGGGTGTAAAAATTCTTGCAAGCAT
>JXCR01146344.1:15981-39330 GCA_002079205.1 Phalaenopsis hybrid cultivar
GGAAAGAAAGAGAAAGTGGAGGTTCAGCTACAAAGCTGAAAATGCTCCAAACAAAAGGACTTACACCCCGCCTAGGTCGAGGAGCCTTCTAACACCCTAGGCGCACTAGACAACCACCTATATGAAGGTATGCTGGGCCAGTCAGGTTGGAAAAGTACGGGGACTCCTCCTCGGGACATGCAAAGATGAATAAAGTTATCTAGAATGATCCTAAGTATTGTGGAGGCCCTATTAATATATGTAGGAAAGTAAAAGTTAATTATTTACTTTTACTTGATAACGATACGTATATTTGTGTAGTATCTCAATATTTAAATATAATAAGTGAACTCTTATTTGGTTTAAAATCAAGTTTTTGAAGCTATTGCAAAGTAAGAAATTTAAGTAAGGAAAATTGAGAATATAACCACATACTTCGTAGTATTGTCATAAAAGATCGGGATTAGAAGCCCTAACCCAAACATCTCTAAAAATGAGGCTACAGAGGGACCAACCTAAATTTGGGAATAACACATCTAGTCAAGATGCCCATGGATTTTCATCATCCCGGGTACATTAATATCCTCACACTATTAACTAATAGAATAATAGAAGTCCCTCTTTATCACCATAATAATGACTTAAGGTAGTCCTTGCCGCTATCAAGTGGTTTTCAATATCTTCATCCTTAGCATGGGTTAGTTTATTCTAGGATACTCTTTTTGTCCGAGGGAGTTGATCAATTGGTTTTATAGGTCATAGTTATTAATTTTATCTATTGCTTACCTATTAAATCAATCTAAGGCTTCTAGACTAGACTAATCTAAGATGTGTATGGTCATAGATTTCTGTCTACGTTAGCTAGTCACTTCTAGATTTTTAAGGGTTTGATAATGATTAAGTGATTTGTCTTCTCCTAAGATTGCCAGTTATGGTGACAAATCTTGCTTTTCAAGTGTTGTTTGGTTATTTTTCATTCTAAGTGTAGTTCTGGTCAAATTGTCAATGAAAATATTTTTTTCTCCATAAGTTTTGTTTTATCCCATAATATTTGATTGTGGTCAAGATATTATATTCTAAACGACAAAATCATATCTCTTAATTTAAAGTCTTCATATTTAATACTTGTTATACTCTCATTTAAGATAATAAAAATATCCTTTTCATGTAAAATAAAGATTTTTTAAAAATAGTTTTTTCATTAAAAAATATTTGAGATGCAAATTTGTCATCGATATGAATTATTTAAATTATGATGAGGCACAGGACTTATATTAAAAATTTGAAGTTTCAAACCTCGAAATCGAAACCAAACAGTACAATAAGAGGTTCTACATTAGAATTAAATCCCACTTCCACTTAAGAATCTTCATATTCATGCTCTCATTTTGTAAAACCTTTTTAGTAAAAAGAGAAATATAATCCCCTTCCTGTTCCAATCAAATCATAAGATGACTACCATCGATCAAACCTAAATTTCACCTTCCAAGAAATTTCAGTTCCACAAAGAACTTTCTGATAACATCCATCCTATAATAAACAAAAGCAAATTTACTAACTAATGTGAATTTAAAAGGTTTAGCATAAGCAACTGGTTCTTCTTCCTGGTAAAATAACATCAATTTCCCATTTTCTCTCGTTCTTTTTACAAGAAACACGGTAGATGAGCAATCTACCATCTGATCCTTGAACTCAATAGGAAACAAACAATTGTTAACATCAATAGAATTCTCCACATAAGATGATTTAACGAGTGAATCTTCCATTGAAAGAACCCAATAAAAAAACTCCTTTACAATGAACCAAAATCAAATCCACGAGAGCAAAGAAACCAAGAAAACAATCGTAATAAGAGAGTTATAAGAAACCTAAAACACATCGCTCCAAGAAAACAGTCACCAAGTGTTCCTAGAGAATGATGTCTACAATTATAACTTGGTTGTTTTAATTAATTAAATTAGCTAGTTAAAAGCTCAGTTAGGGTATATTAGAGTGATTAGTGAGGAAATGTGTTATTACGGCTCGATTAGGGCTAACTTTGGAAAATTAATAAAGGATTAAGGTATTAAGCTTTCAGGTAAGAGATTTCACAAAAAAAATTAGATTTTAGTTAGGGTGAATAAGAGGTAACTAAGGGTATTATTTTTCAATTTAAGTGATTAAAAGCATGATAAAAATATTCCATTTCATGTATGTTTTGGCCATGAGGGAAAAACATAACAAGGCTCTCAATTTTGGAGACTCTGATACATTTAAATGTTATTTATGAATTAGAGGAGATAGATGTGCTAAATATTCAATATAAGGCTAAAAATATAAAGCTCTTATGGAATATTCACCTAATATATCAGATTTAAACATTCACGTGAAGCTATTTGAAAGCTAAACCGTGGAGCGTGAATTTTGTTTTTGGTTTTGGCTAACCAAGGATAAACATGGATTAATTTTGCAAAATAAAGCCATATAAACACTAAGATAAATGATTAAAAGCAAATTTGTCCACGAATTCTAACAAGAACATTAGTAGATTTTTTATTTTAACATTTTAAACATGTGATAATGTTTAAATGAATTAACACAATAGAAAAATTAAATAATGTGAAAAAGTAACATCTCGATGAAGCATTAGAGAAACTGAAAAAATTTTTCACACAACATGATGAATTTTAAAAATTGGCATGCAAACATTGAAAAATTAAAATTTACATGGTGAAAAAACATATTATATTTTTTATTTTGTGTTGAATTTCTTTTACTTGATGTTCCTTTGAATTCTCCTCCTTGCCTTTAATTTTTCCCTTCTTTGATCTATATAAATTATTAAAGAAATAATAAAAGATTCTTAGTTTTAACAATGAAGCTCTTGGTTATGGTGTGGGAGAAGGGATTGAGAGAGGAAATGATGGAAAAGGAATATCAGAGATGGGAGGCAAATTTTTTGTGGAATCTTTGGGAGAATTGGGATGTTGTGGCATGAGGAATGGAGAGGACCAAGGAATGGAGGTTATAGCTGGTGGTTTTGGAGATAATGGGGGAGAAAGTGGGCGGCAAAGTGGTTAATATGGGAGTGGATGGGTTAGATGAAGAGGGAAGTTGGAATTTTGAAATGTGTGGTATTAACTTGTTTTGGAGGGAATGGATGGAGAATTTTGGATGATGACATGTGGACCAATTGAAATTGAGCACAAGGATAAGTGACATGTCCAAGGAAGTGTGGTTAGATGGGGAATTAAATGAGTGGTCTAGATTGAGTGGCATTAGTATAAATTTGAACAATTATGGAGTAAAATTCATAATTGTGCATAAAATATTGGAAAAAAAAAATTTATATGTGATTTGAAAGAAGATAAAACAAGAATTCCAATGGTATAAACTATTTTAAACATGGAATGCTCTAGCTCAAGATATGGTCATTTAAAGTTTGGAGGTGGTTATGAGTGGTTACGGTCAAAAAAATTACATTGTTCCATTTGATAGATAAAAGTTCAAGGAAATAATTGGTTTTGGCCAATTCAAGCTTGATAGAATGATATGACTGGTCAAAGTGAGCTCTTCCTTAGGAGAGAGAAAATAAACAATTTNTAAGATATGGTCATTTAAAGTTTGGAGGTGGTTATGAGTGGTTACGGTCAAAAAAATTACCTTGTTCCATTTGATAGATAAAAGTTCAAGGAAATAATTGGTTTTGGCTAATTCAAGCTTGATAGAATGATATGACTGGTCAAAGTGAGCTCTTCCTTAGGAGAGAGAAAATAAACAATTTTGACCAAAAGTTTTTATTGAATTTTATTTGTCTAAATGATGTATTATTAATTTTAGAATAAATTTTGTTGAACCCTAGAGTTGATTTGAAGTCATTTTGAAGGTTTTATGGTCAAATTATCATTGTATCTTTCCTAATTATCATATTCTTTCTCTAAAATATTGTTTGCTCATAAGGTACCCATATGGGGTCGGAATTGAGCATGGAAGTACTCATTTGAAAGATTTTAATGAAACTCACACAATGATGAAGTTTGTTTTTAAAAAATGATGACTTGTTTAAAATCTTTTATGTAAGACCATTTTCTTACATGGGGACCCTAGGTGCATCTTTACTTAAAAATTGTTTGAATTAATCATCAAATTAGTTTGCATACATCAACATCACATGAAGAATAAAGAAACAAGACATAAGCATCTGCTCATGGTTCTTGCCACAAGTTTCCATGCCTCAAGCGCCTCAGAACTCATGCTCGTATTTTATTTTCACTACACACTCTATCCTAGGACTCTAAAAAGTGCATAAAAATTCAAAAAAAAAAAATTAGACTTNTTATCTTTCTTAATTATCATATTCTTTCTCTAAAATATTGTTTGCTCAGAAGGTACCCATATGGGGTCGGAATTGAGCATGGAAGTACTCATTTGAAAGATTTTAATGAAACTCACACAATGATGAAGTTTTTTTTAAAAAAATGATGACTTGTTTAAAATCTTTTATGTAAAACCATTTTCTTACATGGGGGCCCTAGGTGCATCTTTACTTAAAATTTTTTTGAATTAATCATCAAATTAGTTTGCGTACATCAACATCACATGAAGAATAAAGAAACAAGACATAAGCATCTGCTCATGGTTCTCGCCACAAGTTTCCATGCCTCAAGCGCCTCAGAACTCATGCTCGTATCTTATTTTCACTACACACTCTATCCTAGGACTCTAAAAAGTGCATAAAAATTCAAAAAAAAAAAATTAGACTTTCATAAAACTCAGGTTAGCATAAAGTTATCTACATGCAACATAGTGAACAATGCCCGGTGAGAGGAGAGTTTAACAACGCCTGCAGAGAAGGCGTTTGTATAAATCATCACGAGTCCTCCCTACTAGACATGGCTCCCTGCAAGATGTCTGCCTCTAATATACTATTGCATGTGTCACAACCATTAAACACACAAAGGTAACACACAAAAAATTAATGGCNATTATCTACATGCAACATAGTGAACCATGCCCGGTGAGAGGAGAGTTTAACAATGCCTGCAAAGAAGGCGTTTGTATAAATCATCACGAGTCCTCCCTACTAGACATGGCTCCCTGCAAGACGCCTGCCTCTAATATACTATTGCATGTGTCACAACCATTAAACACACAAAGGTAACACACAAAAAATTAATGGCTAGGGCACAAATAAAGCAAGGAATAATAATCAAGCCTTACAAAGACTACTTAAGCACCCAATCTTAGCCTAGCGTATCATCTACCACATAGTGTCTAATTCATAACATCTAAGTTTGTGTGTACGGTGCAAGGTAAAGTCTAGGTGTATACCTTTGATAAGGTCGTCAAACAAACCCCTTCGTAAAGATCCAAAGGATCTAAAATGCATTACTATGGATGAAATTTTAAAAGAGGAGGCCTCACATATGGCCTAACTTATATAATTTTGAAAATAGGGCTCATAATACATAATCTAAAAATATATGTTTTATAATTTTAAAACATAGAAATAATAAAAATGGATATGTTACATGCAAGTGACGTACTTTAGAGTCCTTAGAGCCTTACCACGGTCNTGGTAAAGTCTAGGTGTATAACTTTGATAAGGTCGTCAAACAGACCCCTTCGTAAAGATCCAAAGGATCTAAAATGCATTATTATGGATGAAATTTTAAATGAGGAGGCCTCACATATGGCCTAACATATACAATTTTAAAATTAGGGCTCATAATACATAATCTAAAAATATATGTTTTATAATTTTAAAATATAGAAATAATAAAAATGGATATGTTACATGCAAGTGACGTACTTTAGAGTCCTTAGAGCCTTACCACGGTCATAAACAAGTTAGTCATAAAGTGAAAACTTGCATTGCTCGTTGAGTTATCCTCATGAGCAATGCTTGTTTTAGTATTACGACCAACAAATAGGTCACTCATCTAAGAAAATCAACTTGCCATCCAAATAGACTAAGTGATGCACAAGCAAGATGCAAATATGAGATAGCATGCCACGATCACTCAAGTGAACATGTGTGGCACACTAAGTGATTGAGTATAATATTACTATTCCAACAGCTGTAAACATTCACATTGTACCTCAAAGGATCTTTTAGCTTGCTACGGCTGCTTAAGCGAACATATGTAGCTTACTAAATAATTAAGCATAATATGAATTTCCAAATAGGTGTGAACATTCACATTATGATCCTAAAGTGGTTTAGCCTGCTACAGTTGCTAAAGTGAACATATATAGCATATCAAACCACACCCAAGTCCAAATATTAGGGCATATGACTTGTAGGCTCAGTGTGATTGTATAAAATGTGGCAATCATATGCAAAAGACAAGTATAGTGTCCTATATATGCAATGAACATGTTAAATGCCACATGTAAAGTAATCAAAATGGGTCATCCAAAGGTATGTTGCTGGACCGCTTGATATCAGTTGAGTAACGAAGCCATCCAGTAAGGGAGAGCCGATCAAACCGGACGATATTGAGTGGCCTATCAAGCTGGCATAAAAGGGGGTCGATCATGTCAGCCTAAAGAGGGCGGTCGAGGTGACTGATATTAGTCAACTAAAAAAGGCATCCGATAAAGGAAAATTGATTGNCCATAAAAGGGGGCCGATCATGTCGGCCTAAAGAGGGCGGTCGAGGTGACTGATATTAGTCAACTAAAAAAGGCATCCGATAAAGGAAAATTGATTGGACTAAATGACACTGAACAGCTAGTTAAGTCGACCTAAAGCGGGCTGCCGAGTCGACAAATATCAATTGAACAATCAAGGCGTACGATTAGGGACAGTCGATCAAGTTGGATGATACCAAGCGACCGGTCAAACCACCCTAAAGTGGGCGGTTGAGCCAGTGAATATGCAAAATAAATCATTTTTTAGATGCACATTTAAAGAAATGATCACATGCAAATTANTTGCCGAGTCGACAAATATCAATTGAACAACCAAGGCGTACGATTAGGGACAGTTGATCAAGTTGGATGATACCAAGCGACCAGTCAAACCACCCTAAAGTGGGCAGTTGAGCCAGTGAATATGCAAAATAAATCATTTTTTAGATGCACATTTAAAGAAATGATCACATGCAAATTATAAACACACTCAATCACATTTTGATGGCAAGTCAAAACACTCCTTATGATCACACATGGGTTCCAGGATGGAGCTGATGTCGTATGTGTTGTTCATTACACAACGTAATGGAAGGCTTACCTCTAATTGTTTGACAATGTGAAGGAACTTTTGCACGAAAAGAAAACCTTCACAAAAATGAAGGTTTTCCCTCAAGGACATAGCCTTTGCAATCTAGGAAATGAGGCTCAAAGGAATTTTCTCATTCTCTAAATCAATGTGTCTTCAACCCATTCACAAAGGGGTGAATTCACTGAACAATCAAGTGATTACTCAGTCTCAAGCTGGTTAGGCCAATATGCTAGGTTTAAAAGGAAAATCTCTCAGATTCATAAGAGTAGTCCACGAAAATAGCTTGCTAACCTAGCACTCTTCTAATCATAGAATCTAATCCTATTTCTCTAGCAGAGAACCTTGGAAGCTTGATAAAAAATAAATGCATCAAATTTTGGAGGAGTTCTACCTTTGCAATGGTTGCAATCGTGTTCCCTTTACCAGTTACAGACTGTTGGGTTCGAGCCATGCACCGACATACCACGTAGGACGTATAGAGAATGAGAGTGATAATACACAAGGTGTACAAGTACTCATAAAAAAGATTATATTATATGAAACTATGATCAACATGTACATTGGTAAGGGGGCGTGCTTGTGTCAAATTTGGAATATGTAACCTGTATTTGACCTAAATCTAGTCAGACGATCTGTTTGAACAAAATAAAGTAACTAATTTCACAAATTCAAGCTTTATTAATTTTAGTTATACATTTGGCCATCCATCTTTCATCTGCCTCCATCGTTTCGAGCAGAAACAACACAGTAGGAGCAGAAAGTTAGGATTTTTAGGTCTTTGCATGTTGCAATCCCGTCATTTACTTTTCAAGTGGTCGATGCTCTGGTTGGAGTGGAATGGAGTAGAGAAGAGAAAAAAAATGTGTATATTGGGTCTCTTTATGCAGCAATTCTGCCATTGCTTCCTTGCTACCTCTATTGGTGACTACATCCCGGAGAGTCGCTGAAGAGAGGAGGTGCATCTCGAGACGCCGATAGCAAGGGAGGTTAAGGTCTAAACTGTGAGTTTTTTGGCCAAGAAAAGGGGGAGACTGACACTATGGTCTCAAGCCGGGCAAGGGGAAGATAAGCGAGGGCATTTGGTGGTTGAAGGTAGGCGCAGTGTCTAGCAGTTTTGTGAGCCGAGAGGGAGTGATGATTTCCAACACATATGAGAGTTTTCGAGCATGAAAAGAGCTACTTAAGCCGAGATAAGGGAAAGGGGCTGCACCGCTGGCAAGAGGGAGGCTTACCGGCGGTAGACTTGCTTATGAGGGCTTTGGTCGAACAGGGAAGGGAGAGACGATGGGCCAAGCATGGGAAGAAGTTGCGTGACTAGGGCATCATGAAAGAAAGAAAGGGCACGAGCTCCCTTTTTTGCCGCTTCGGATTTTAACATTTTCTTAATACTTTTTTTTATGTTATGTTCCTCAATCTCAATAAAAGAGCATTCTCCCTCGGTAAAATCAACATTTCGGATGTGCTCACGCAGTCTGTTTTGTCAACTGGACAAGTTCATTAATGATTGAGCCAGCCTCTGTCTGATTCATACGTGATATGGCAGATGAGATCCTTTAGTCTAATTGAATCCATCTGACATACCAAATTCGGACTCGCATTCATCTAAGCAACAATTAAAGTCTAGAAGAACGACCCTAGTAGTGTACCCCTCAACACACACCAGAGGGTCTCAAATGGATATATCGAGCTTTAGGAAGCTATGTATGCATGAAATATAATCTCAGGTCATTCAAGCAGACATCTCACACACAGGACTTCCAAAAGTGATGCCAACAAGCGCCATCAACTGGAGGTGAGAAGCCTCCCACACCTCGAGATGATGTAGAACATATTTTGATAAAGCTTAGGATATTCAAGCACTTCGAGAGACGTGGAAAAAGCCCAAGATATGTTCACTTGCACAGACACATAAGGGTAAACTTTAGCTGATGTAGAGCCATTATACTAATCCACCTCTCGATCGATGGTAGTGTGTCACCATCAGAGCTATTTCATATTTGTGTCACCTTACTTTGGGAGGGAACCCAGTTAACTAGGGAAACCTTCATCGCTTTCTAAAAAAAGGGAGGGAGGGGAGGAGCTGACTCAAAAATAGACTGCTTCCCTTTTCAATGTTGCACCTTATTATGAGACACCGCCTTCGATTTTGTCTTTGACTAAGTCTGAGCGATAGATACAGGCCAACTAGACTCACTCAGAGCAAACAACCCAATAAACATAACATCAAACTTATAGGAAATGGGACAAGTTCTTTCCTTTTCCTCATAGGTCTTTTCCTCAGCTTAGCTCTCTTCAAAGTAACCGAATGGCTCTCCAAGTTCTCACCGACTCGCACCTGAAGGAGCTGCACCTAGCATATAAGTGGTAGGGAAAGCTGAGGGTCTCCTTCCTATAATGGTTCTTTCATATGTAGAGATCCTCTGAATCACCAGCGTAGTTGGAGAGATAGAAAAACAATTTTAGAGCCTATAATACGGGCTTCATCTCCATAAGCTACAACAACCTTCCCTCGGTCGTTGTGACTTCTTGGGCAGGAAATATAATTGTTCTTGCCTCAGCTTTAGCTTTCTTCTAGGTAGTTTTAGCAGTGACTTTTGCCTCCTTCTTGGTGTCCTCCACATCATAGGAAACCCACAACTCCACCGTCATTCTATTGAACATCCTAAGAAATAAATTCTATTTACGGTTGATGAAACAATATACTAGAAAACTTCCATCCGGGAATAGTCTATCCCCTTCATTTTCTTGAAGGCATCTATGGTCAGAACGATCATGATACCTTTGATTGAATAAGATGAGGCAAAGAATAACTTTAACTTCTAGTTCTTCACTTTGTTTTCTAAGCCTAAGAACTGGAACCGACCGATAGCTCCAAACTGTACATACCCGTTGGGCTCCACTCAAAAAGAGAACATGTGGCTGAACAAGTTGATCAACCATGGAATCCCTTTCTGCCAATATAGATTACGTAGATCATTATCACTGCAATATAATTCAACTTAAGCTACGTTGGAATACTCCATAACATTTAAAGATCACTTGAAGCTCCTCACAAATAAGCAACCACAACCCATACCTCAAATGGTCTTTGTAAATGACCAAGTCATCATCAAATAAATTGGTGGTCCTCTTATCCAGACGATCGACCCAAAACTTGATGGTTGAGTTGAAAATAAAAGCCTCTTCCATGAAGGCCACCTCTGACTAGAGACAAAACCTACTACCAGATTGCAGCTACTAGACTGAAGTTTTGAGGGTGTGCTTTGGAGCCATCATAAAATGAAAAGCTAGAATGAAGGGAAGAAAATTAATGATAGAATCCCAGAGAGAAAGGTAACTGATGCGCAAATGATTACTTCAGTTCCTATTTATAAAGATGCAGTGGAAGATGAAGGATTGCATGAAGATTTCAAGAGAAAAGCATCATATGAACATATAAATTGAGAAGAAAATGAAAATAAAATTTTATTTCAAAAATAAAGAAATTTTTTTCAATTACTATTTTGAGAAAAGGTACTTTACAAATTGGTTCTTGGCCATGCCCTTCTTAAATAACCTTATATAAAACATCTAACCACCAAGTTTGAACTGATTCACTCAATCAACTTTATTTTGTGCTCTCTACACAATAGCATCCTCCCAAGGTATAGAAACCTCTTGCTGAAGAGTAGTTGTCTCTCCTCACATCTCTTCCAGTCAGAACAACACTTTATCTAGGCATCTGCACATTCTCCTCTCCCCAAGTCTCAACCACTCAAGCCAAAGGAACCTCTACTTTGTCTAGGTAATGGGTCAATGCTCTCAGAGACATCCTGCATCTCTAAACCACTTCCTCATAGATTTTGATAGGGCTAGCCATGGAGTTTACTATATATGTTTTCCTCTCTTCTAGTTGGTGCTTAGTACACATGAGCCACCACCACTGCCTGATCCAGGCCATCACCAACAAGGTGCCAACCCCTGATCTAGATGTCCTCGTCTGATTTAGAAAGAGATTGATAAGAAATAAGAAAAAAAATAAGCAAATCCTTATAAAAAAAATACAAATACATACTTAGCATCCTCTTCACCTCATACTAGGTGACTCCACCCACATTCAGTAGTGGAAGAATATCAATAGCTCTTCTCTCTGAATGGCTGGTAACCACCACTTATTCATGGTGCTCTAGTTGGTTAAGAAGCACTAACAGTTTCTGGCTTGCTCGAGACCTTAATAGGGGCTTTAGTTGACAGGCTAGTCATCGAACCACCCAAATCCTTCCCAACAATATGTCAACGCTTCTCTGGAGCCTCTCTGATCGAATCTAATGACTCTTCCTTCTCTACTCACTTGGATGACTTTAGTTTCTTGGCTAGTTTTTTCTCTCACTTCATCCTCAGCTCACCTTTTGGTCGACGCAACTTCTTCACCACAAGAGCTGCCAGCCTTTTCATTCGGTCCATAAGTTTAGGCAATGAATTAGATCCCTTCTCCATAAAGATGTCACAGAATTTGAGCTGGTGCAAGGAGAAAGAAACACTTAGGATATAAAGAAACACTTAGGATATAAAGAACCATCCACTACGTCATATATATATATAAGGGTCATGGGCACAGAAATCCAGAGAGTCTAATCATGACATTAAATTATGACCATTAAGATTCAATTGCTCTAAAAATTTTCTTATTCTTATTCCAGTTATAGTTGTCAAAAATAAGAAAATCATGAAACTTAATATGTACACAAAAAATGTGTCTGCATGAATCTTAAGACAATTTAGCAGTCAAAATTAAAAGTAAAGATGAGGAGGATCCTCCCTTTGTTGAAAAGCTAAAGTCCTCTTGAATCTGGTTGGCTGAAGACCATCCAGTTGACCGAAGGGCTGTCGACTTATCGACGGTCAGTCATGTGATCAAAAGGTCACTCAAGCCAACAAAAGACAAGCATTCACGTCGTTCACTCTGAAGACAACAATCAAACAAAAATCTAGTACCTCCAACGACCTAGCAAATATCAACACAAATCTCTCTCAACATCTCCCCCAAAAGATCACTAGAGATCACCAAAGAATAATAAGTAAGCAAGCTGACCAGCCGTCGAAAGCCGACTAAACACCTCATTCAAGAATCGACTAGCATTCTAGAGCGAAAGCTAATCAATGCCTAGGCAAAAAGTCAACCGAAAATAGCTCAATTGGCCGACCCAAAGATGTGCCGACCAAAAGGTCCAGGCATGCAAAAAGACCATATCACTATGTACATTCCCTCTAATACAGAGGGTAAACAAGTAGTTTTATATTTTGTTCATCTTTTGTAGGGAAACTCTCTCTCCCCTTCCTCTTATAATCCCTACTTTCAGTATATAAAATAGGTCATATAACCTGAGAATATTTTAATTTGCCCCGGAGGTGCAAATCATTCTGCACTCTCTCCTTCTTTCACTCTACCTCTCCCTCTCCCTCAAGGTCCCTACCATTTTCTTTACTTAGGCATGCCTCACAAAACAAATGGTGATTCAACAACAATAATTAAGACAAATTTTCTCATAATTCTTTCCATAAAAGATAAATAAATAAATAACTAGCTCTTGCTACATCTTTTTCTATCACAAATTTCCGAATCTACCCTATTCTCCTAACTAAGATGACAATAATTTACCCATAGTCGCCCGTCCTCTGTTTTTTGTATTTAATCAAGCATGACAAATGACGTGTGGCCTACAATATACTCGGACAGCCTTGGCGCCGCCGACAAAACATCAAAGCCAACCGAGAAATTTAACTCATTACATCTCTTCCTCTCAACTCTGAATCTTACAGCTGCTGAAAATCCAAAACAATGTTCCTTCTCCTCCACTTCCTCCTCACTACCTCCCTCCTTCCTTTCCTCCCCACCGGCGGCCCAATCCCGGCCCACCAGCCCACCATCCCTTCCTCCCGGGTGCTACCAGGCTCTGCCGACTCCTGCCACCTCAACCTTCCCGACGACTTCTTCCGCGGCATCTCCGCTGCTTGTTCCCAGGCCGCCGGAGGTGACCTCTGCTGCCCGGCACTGACAGCGTGGCTCTTAGCCGCCTACTCGGCCGAGGCGCTCGCCGCACATGTGCATTCATCCTACGAAAATGAGCTTCCTGTCCTTCCCGGCGAAACGGAGCCGTGCGCAGCGGCGGCGGAGGCGGCGCTGAGGGAGCAGGGCGTGGAGATCCAAGGAGCGAACGACACGTGTGGGGCTGTGTCGTGTGTGTGCCGCGTGGGGCTGCATCCACTGCAGTGTTCCGGGTCGTTCGTGGTCGGCGGCGGAGGGGAGGGAATGTGGGTGCCGGCGAATGACGTGGCGGAAAGTCTGGAGGTCGATTGCGAACGGCCGGGACTCGGCGGGTGTGCTACCTGCCTCAAGCTTCTTCGTGAGGTGCGTGCAATTACATGCATACCACCTAAACATTGCTATTTACAAATCTAACACTTTTTTTATCTAATTTTCAAATTCTCACTCAAATATCAAAATTTGTGATAAAACCCCAACAAAATTTTTTTTTTTATCAATTCTTAAAGATTTGATGGTGACACATATAAATACAACAATTTGATAGTTTAAAATAGCTTTAGCAAAATACAAAACAAACATATATCTTCAAACGAGCATCATCAGCAAGTAATAGTACTCGAAACATTCAACAAAAATCACCAGCACAAACAATTATCACCTATAAAATAAAACTGGAGAGTCAAATGGCAAAATTAAAACAATAGAAAGCAAAAATGAAAATCAAAGAGATAATGATTAATGAGAAATGATGAATGATAAAGGATAAATGAACTCGGAACTTATCTGCATGAGTATTAAATTTCATCCCAAAAACTCATGTATAAATATTATTTAAAAGAGTCGTCGAAGTTTAATAGAATGTTAGAGATCATCATAGCTCAACCAAAAGCCTATCTTATATGAAAAAATCAAGAAAATTTATGTCTATGTTAGACAATATCTAATCAAAACCGATCAACAAAAAATCAAAAGCACCGTCGAAGTAACACCAATGCAACTAATATACAGCCAACCAAAAGTAATTTCAAGACAAATATACCAAATAAGATCCATCATCAAAAGATCAAAGAATTCAGCCCACTTACACCATCAGAAAAAGATCCAACAAATAAAATATTTACCAGAAGTAATGAAATGAACAAAATGAGTAGTAATAAGAAGATGATGAAACCAAAAGTCCCAAAGCAACTAAATAGAAATAAAAAGATCCTCTAAAAGATACCAAAAATCAATATCTTCAGAGGTTTCAAATAAATTAAACATAAAGTATATAACCAAAACCATCAGTGACAAAGGAAGAATGAATCTACCAAATATCAGAAAGGGATAAATAAAAGTTAAACAATAATACCAGAAAAATCAATAATATTATCGGGTAAGTTTTGTTTGAATTTCCAATGTCTGCTTTTAATAAATATATTCCAAAGAACATTCACAATAATTGAGTTAATAGAATTAAATTTATTATTAAAAATTATATTACTCTTTTCATACTAAATAAAATAAGCAGCGATTTGTAAAGAGAGAAGATGAAATCTCTTCTTAAAATAAAGGTAATTAGAATATAATAAAATCTGATAAAAATTAAGAGGATCATTGAAAAAGTCACCATAGGGAACACATTTTTTAAGCAGAAAATGAGAAAAAGAGCATTCAAAGGAAAGGTGATCATGATTCTCTAAATTATTAGAGCAAAGTACACAAACAATATAAATATTGATGCCATGAAGATTGAGATTATCACAAGTCTATAGACTTTTGTGAATATTCTTCCAAGCAAAGAAGGCATATTTAATAACTTACCATTTAAACTAAATGGGTTTAAACCAATCCATTTTAGGAAAAGTTTCATATAAGTAATGATGAATAAGTTTATTATTATACTTATCTTCATTCTTCCAAAGACAAGTAAGACCATGAGAGATTGAAATTATTGTATATATCACTAATTAAGAAAACAGGAGAATTACTAAACAATTCATAATTCAAAAAATTAATTCTTAAAGCATCACAAATTATAGCATCATAAGGAAGATTACAATAATTATAAATAATATTATCAATTTTTTCAATTAAAGACCGCTCATTAAACTAAGAATAAAAATAGAAAGAAAATTGACTATTCAAGGTGGCTTTAACAGTTAAAGAAGGTTTTATACATTTAGCCACTTTAAGAATTTCCTTCCAAAAAGGAGAGATTTTATAAACAGAAGAATTTCATAATGAACCATAGTGATTAAAATTCCAATTTGAAGAAATAGAATGATTATTCTAATGATTTCAAATAACTATGGGTTTACACTTGATATTAATAGTAGCCAAAAAAGGAAGACTGATGTCACCACAATGTTTTGGAATAACAAATTTATCCAAAGTAATAATGTGATACTTACAATCTTTATTATTTTGAAGAAAATCTGAAATCACAGAAATTTTTCTTCTTGAACATTTAGGAATAATAGTAGAACGAATGCAGTAGTATAAATAACCCCAAATTGTAAATTTAACAAGTTGTAACTTTCTAGTGGAAGATAAAGTTTTCTTTTTCCTACCAGCTAACCAATTATTAATTTCATCAATAAGGATATGACAATTAGAAATTAACAAATTAGAAAGCTTTATAGTAATACCAACATTATTTCAAGGAAAAGGTTTAACGTTGAAATCACATGCAGAGGCAATATCATTGTATATAGTAACATCAACAATTTTAGAAAAAAGTAATATCATATTTAGAAGTATTAATATGAAGATTTGTTACTTCATCAAATCTTTGAATATTTTGGTTTATAAATCTCATATAATGAATTTCAACTTTACCAAAAATCAGAATGTCATCAACATATATAAGATGAGAAATATTAGAGTAATTATTATTCAAATTATTCTCAAGCATGACAGGTAGAGAGTTTATTATGATAGCAAAAAGATAAGGTGAAAGAGAACATCCTTAATGGAGTCCAAAATGCCTCTTAATTCACTATGTAATGACACAAAAAATGAACATCATTAGTGTAAGCTTTAACCCAATTAACATAATTAGAAGAGAATCCAACAGTTTCCATTCTATGAGACATAAAATTCTATTAACTTCATTAAATGCTTCGTAATATCAATTTAAGCACAAAATTGCTTAGAAGAATTAATATTATCAACAAAATCATGACATTTGATGTAAGTAGACTAAGAAAGATTAATAATATTATGAAGAATAACTTTGATTTTGCTGGCTAAAAGTAAAGCAATAACTATATAAAAGTATTTCATAATGATAAAGGTATATAATCAAAAAGAGCAAAAGCATCAGATTTTTAAGATACAATAACAAGTGCAGTATGATTTATTCTTTTAGGCAATTTATAAGTTTGAAAAAAAATATTTAGTACCATGAATACAATATTTTCCAATAATATGCCAAATATCTCTACAAAAATTGAAAGTAAAATTGTCAAAACTAGGAGTTTTATTAGAACCAATAGAAATTAAAGCATTTTTAATATCCTCATCAGTAAAAGATTGAATATGAAAATCATGATCATTCTTAGAAATTATATAACTTATAGGAAAAGAAAAATTATTAAGATCAATATTATCCTTATTCTCATTTGACAAATTAGTATAAAAATGAATAGCACTAGCAACAATATCATCTTGCTTACTAGCATAATTATCATTGACTAAACTTTCTTTAATAAAGTTAGAGTTATGTCTAACTTTAGCATTTTCAAAAATAAATTTAGCATCATCCTCTCCCTTTGATAACCAATCACATTTAGCTATTTGTTTAGCTCATTTGTAATTACAAGTAGTAGCATAGAAATGTCATTTTGCATATTAGAAAATTGAGAAAGCAAATCCTTAGAAAGAGAGGTTTCTAGACGAGAAAGTACATCAAGTTGTCTTTCTTTAAGGTTGGGAATATAACTAGATAAAGTATTATAAGAGTTCCAATTCCAACCTTTAAGAGCATTTTTAACATTTTGAAGCTTATTACACTAAGAGAAAATAAGATCGCCTCTAACAGGTATACTCCACGCAAAAGAAACAAGTTGAATAAAATTAGGACAAAGAGTCCAATAATTCTTAAACATGAATCTACAATGTAAAGAAGAAAATTTACCCAAAGAGATTAAAATAGGATTATGATCAAAATGTAACAGTTTAATACTTTAAAAAAAAGACTTCGGATAAGAATTAATCCAAGGGGACTTCTCAAAAGCTCTTTCTAATAAGCATCTTATAGGATTATTTATTTGATTACTGTACCAACTACAATAATAACCAACATTTTGAAGCTCTGTGATAATACATAGAAGTACATATGTTGAAATTGAAAAACTTTACTAGGAATTGAAGTCAAACCTCCAACTTTTTCTTTACTAGTTCTGATGCAATTGAAATCACCTAGAAGTAACCAAGGATCGCGAATGATATCAGATAATAAAATAATAGAATCTTGTAGCATTTTTCTATTAAAAGCACTATTATCTTCGTAAACAACAGTGACATAAAACTTAATATTAGGGGAAAAAGTAATGAAGTCATAAATAAATTGAGAATGTAATTTAAGAGTGGTAAAATTTAAGAAATCTTTATCCCGTTTAATCCAAATTCTATCATTCTCAAAACCATTTAAGTTATCAACACAACCATCATTATAAAAAAGAATAAAATGATTAGAATTAATAAAATTAAAAATAGTAGATGAAAATAATTTCACCTTCAAGAGACAAATAAAATCAAATTTGAAATCATTTATAAATTTTTACAATCAACAATATGGGTCTCGTTATTAAGCCCAAGAATATTCCAAGAAACTAATTTAGGATAATACGTAAGAAAAAGTGAGAGAGGAGAATAAAAATAAAATGCTATTTAGCTCCACCTTTTGTAGCTTTTGTTGAGACATGATTAGAAGAGGAAGAACTAACTCTAACAATGTTAACAATAGGATTTAAATTAGGTACAAAGGTATTAACAATGTGAGCATTAACATTAAAAAGAGAAAAAATTTTAACAACTGCTAAATCATTACAAGGTGGATTATGAATTGTAACATTAGCATTACCATTAGAATCATTGATATTCTCATTAATAGTAACGTCAATTTTACTAATCACAACATCAGTTTCATTAACCGTAGCTTCAATCACTTGATTATCAATAGAAGAAATAATAGCAATTACATTTACTTCATTAACGAAAATAACAATATGGGATTTTCAGTAATACATTAGTAATATCATGATTAACAGCTGCATTCCTTAGCACATTATTCACAGCATTATCCCTCTCATGAAAAGAATTGTTATTAATTTCATTAATAGTATGGGAAGGTGAAACAAAGATATTGCATTGAGGGGCATCATTCACCGAAATGTTTGAAATTAGAATATTCAAACCAGGGAAAGAATTAATGGACCTGTTAGTGTTAACAAATTTACTTTGTATCTCAAATTATCATTAGTAGTAATTCTTTGATTATTTCTTCTTCTAAATAAAGTATTAATGGCATTTCTATCATTAGAGGTGTTTTTAAGACAAGAAGAAGGAGAATGAGCAAATGTCGAGTAATTCTTGCAAGGCAAGGGTTTCCATTCATATATAACAGGCAAAATAATTTCTTCATGCATAGCTATTACAGTAATAGAATCAGGTAAAATAGAGTCAATATTAATTTGAATATTAAATCAAGCATAAATTAAACGAGTGTCTATTGCCATTAAAGGATCAACTACAAAAAGGTAAACCAATTTTATTTGCTATTTTAGAGATACCACTTTCAAACCTGCAAAAAAGAGGCAAATCAAGAAATCTAATCCATTTAGTGACTTCTTTAAAGTCCTCTTTAACTGGCTTAAAATCAGGAGTCCATCTTTTAAAAAGAAATGGCTTACCACCAATAAACCAAGGACCTCCTTAAAGAACCAATCTCCAAATCTTCCATACGGTTGAATTTAAATAAGAGAAAACTTTCAATTAAAGAAAGTATTCAACTGAACCTTTCAACTTCCATTGCTTTTCAATCACATGTTGAAGACAACCATAGAAAGGTTTTATTCCTATGGCATAACCAACAAGAGTAACATATCATTTCTTTGATCCTTCCTTAATTTCATTTTCTGTGAAAATGACTTTGTCATTAACCCGAGGAACATAAGACAAATTAAAATAACAAGATTTATCAATATTAGACGCTATTAATCATTTCCCACTCGAAGTTGTAGTAGATATAGGATTAGATCTAAACGATGAAGAAGCGAGAGGGGGAAAAGAAGAATCCTTGGGCAAAAGCCCAAAAACACCTTAAAGAACAACAAACTAAAAAATAAAAAATAAGAAAGAGGAGAAATAGAAATCTTTCCCGAGATAGGGAAGGTGGATTTCTCAGTGAGAAACCCTAAAACCCTTCATGAAGCCAAGGGAAAAGGAAACACTAAAAAATGCCCTCGCGTTGCCAGAGCCTTTGCTAAAATGAAAATTCTCAATTTTATTTCTTTTACATTCGAAATGAAATCATAAAACAAGNGAAATACATATGTCAAACAAATCTCCACCATGACAAATATTAAGCCCCTTAGGAGAAAATACATCATGGAGTTTCATATGCAATAATGTGGGTTGGGTCACAAACCTTTTAAATAATTCATTAATTAAGATTCCTTAATTATGTTTCCCTTAATTAAGTTTCCAAGAAAAAAAGAAATTTCTTTTAATTAAGTTTCCAAGAAAAAGAACTTTCCCTTAATTAAATTTTCCTAATTAAACTTTTCCAGAAATCATTTTTCTTAACTTTCGAGAAGAGCTCCCATTTCCTTTCAGAAAAGCTCCGCCTTCCGGAAAAGCATCGCTTCCGCTTTCCTTCCAGAAAAGCTCATTTTTCCTTCCAGAAAAGCTCTCAATTCTTTCTCAGAAAAAACTCCGCCTTCCAGAAAGGCTCCACCTAAATTAAGCCTTAATTGAGCCTCCTGCAAAGATCTTCCTTAGTTAAGCCTCCAACAATTATTTTCTTAATTATTTCCATTCCAATTGCTCCTCCGCGCCTCCGTCCGCTCAGGAACTTGCCTCCCACATTGAGAACAGCTTCGCCTACAATCCAGAACCTGCACCTCCTGTTCGTCTATCTTCCACCTCCAAGGAAATCACCTCCACGGAAATCAATCTTCCACTTGAGACCTTCCAGATTGCTATCGAATCTGTCGCAAAGTCGTCAAATCCGTCGTGCAGTCGAGCCCTTTTCCGGTCGCGATGCTCCAGCTCTTTTCCGGTTGAAGTTGCCTGCTCGCTTAATCTGTCACGAGCTCTGTCTGTCACGAACGGTGCTCTGCGTGCCTATGCCGAAAAGAGTTCTCGCGAATAATTTATTTTGAATGATCTGCTTCTCCAATGAGTTTCTTCCTTGAACCTTGCATCACCAAAGCTTTCTCGCAAGGTGTCGAATTCGCCGAACCTTATGTGTCGATCTCCTCCTCTGCCAAAATCTTCTTTAATCCTGCGCCACCAAAATTTTTCTTCCTTCCCCTAGAACATCGCTCTGATACCACTTGTTGAGAAATTAGGGTAAAGAAAAACTGAAATCGACACAAATCCAAAAGAACACAAAGAGATTTAACGAGGTTCGGCAAAGATGCCTACATCCTCGGGAGCAGAGCGATGACTTCCTTTTTCAATATTCAGAAAAGAGTACAGAATACAAGATTCAGCTTACCTAGAGTTACAGACAGGACATATATATAACCCTATAGTACAATATATAATTACTTAAAATTATTCTATACCAAACCACGGGGTGTTGCCCCCGCACCCTCAATCCACATAATGGAACTCCCCCGATTAGGAAAAAATATTACCTCAGGAGTACTGATGCATCAGTACTCCAATGAGGGGGTGCCACGTAGGCAATGGTCATACCGTGGTGCCTACGTGGCACCCCCTCATTGGAGTACTGATGCATCAGTACTCCTGAGGTAATATTTTTTCCTAATCGGGGGAGTTCCATTATGTGGATTGAGGGTGCGGGGGCAACACCCCGTGGTTTGGTATAGAATAATTTTAAGTAATTATATATTGTACTATAGGGTTATATATATGTCCTGTCTGTAACTCTAGGTAAGCTGAATCTTGTATTCTGTACTCTTTTCTGAATATTGAAAAAGGAAGTCATCGCTCTGCTCCCGAGGATGTAGGCATCTTTGCCGAACCTCGTTAAATCTCTTTGTGTTCTTTTGGATTTGTGTCGATTTCAGTTTTTCTTTACCCTAATTTCTCAACAAGTGGTATCAGAGCGATGTTCTAGGGGAAGGAAGAAAAATTTTGGTGGCGCAGGATTAAAGAAGATTTTGGCAGAGGAGGAGATCGACACATAAGGTTCGGCGAATTCGACACCTTGCGAGAAAGCTTTGGTGATGCAAGGTTCAAGGAAGAAACTCATTGGAGAAGCAGATCATTCAAAATAAATTATTCGCGAGAACTCTTTTCGGCATAGGCACGCAGAGCACCGTTCGTGACAGACAGAGCTCGTGACAGATTAAGCGAGCAGGCAACTTCAACCGGAAAAGAGCTGGAGCATCGCGACCGGAAAAGGGCTCGACTGCACGACGGATTTGACGACTTTGCGACAGATTCGATAGCAATCTGGAAGGTCTCAAGTGGAAGATTGATTTCCGTGGAGGTGATTTCCTTGGAGGTGGAAGATAGACGAACAGGAGGTGCAGGTTCTGGATTGTAGGCGAAGCTGTTCTCAATGTGGGAGGCAAGTTCCTGAGCGGACGGAGGCGCGGAGGAGCAATTGGAATGGAAATAATTAAGAAAATAATTGTTGGAGGCTTAACTAAGGAAGATCTTTGCAGGAGGCTCAATTAAGGCTTAATTTAGGTGGAGCCTTTCTGGAAGGCGGAGTTTTTTCTGAGAAAGAATTGAGAGCTTTTCTGGAAGGAAAAATGAGCTTTTCTGGAAGGAAAGCGGAAGCGATGCTTTTCCGGAAGGCGGAGCTTTTCTGAAAGGAAATGGGAGCTCTTCTCGAAAGTTAAGAAAAATGATTTCTGGAAAAGTTTAATTAGGAAAATTTAATTAAGGGAAAGTTCTTTTTCTTGGAAACTTAATTAAAAGAAATTTCTTTTTTTCTTGGAAACTTAATTAAGGGAAACATAATTAAGGAATCTTAATTAATGAATTATTTAAAAGGTTTGTGACCCAACCCACATTATTGCATATGAAACTCCATGATGTATTTTCTCCTAAGGGGCTTAATATTTGTCATGGTGGAGATTTGTTTGACATATGTATTTCTCTTAAGTGACTATATATTCGCCAAGGTAGAGATTTTTTGGGTATATGTATTTCTCCTAAAGGGGCTGAATATTCGTAAATGTGGAGATTTGTTAGGTATGGCTCATAATACCAGAATTTGGAGTCTCTTGGAATGAAGATATGTCTCTTGGAATTGAAGAGGAGTGGTGGCCCAACCCACATTGGTGCATAAGAAACCCCATGATATTTTTTCTCCTAAGGGGCTGGATATTCACCAAGGTGGAGATTTGTTAGGCATATGTATTTCTCTTAAGGGGCTGAATATTTACCAAGGTGGAGATCTGTTAGGCAAATGTATTTCTTCTAAGGGATTAGATATTCGCGAAGGTGGAGATTTTTTTGGTATATGATTTCTCCTAAGGAGCTGGATATTCGCCAAGGTGGAGATTTGTTAGGTATGACTCATATATCATAAATGGGACAGATGCTGGAGCAGAGCGGAGCCCACGAGCAGAAGGATAAGTCTAATCGGGGGAGTTTCATTATGTGGGTTGGGGGTGTGGGGGCAACACCCCGCAGTTTGGTACAAGGTAATTTAAGTAATTATATATTATACTATAGAGTTATATATATGTCTTGTCTGTAATTCTAAGTGAGCTGAATCTTGTATTTTGTACTCTTTTCTGAATATTGAAAAGGAAGTCACCGTTCTACTCCTGAGGATTTCGGCATCTTTGTCGAACCTCATTAAATCTCTGTGTGTTCTTTTGGATTTGTGTCGATTCCAATTTTTCTTCGCCCTAATTTCTCAACATATATATATATATTTTAATTAAAGAGTAACTCGTGGCTCCCTACACATTAAAATAAGAATATATATATATATATA